>JAJJMC010029152.1:331123-379915 GCA_023531435.1 Papaver californicum
AGGATATTTAATTGACGTGACCCAATAGAAAACGTGAAAAATATTTTATGGCCCCACAAGATTATTTTTTTAGAAAACAGAATTTTTGTTGCCTAAAATAGTTATCTCGAAAAATCTCACATTGTTACCAAAAATACATTAAATCACACATGAATCATACATCAAAAAATTAAATGAATCATACATCAATCACAGAATTAATCATGAAATAAATAAATAAATAAAACGAAAAAAATGTCCAATGTCCGGTTACATTTCTTAAAATCATTTTTTTCCTAATTACAACTTCATTCTGTCAATTAAAAGTTTAAAACTACAAAATAAACTATTCCTATAAATAAATTACATTTATGATAAGAATTTCAAACATTGATCAAATTTATCGTGGGTTTTAACCTTTGGATAGGAGGATATCACTTTCTATGAATAACTTATAATAATCCTCTACAAAAGTCAAAAATTATAAAATTGTTAATATTTAAAACAAAAAGTTAAAGCAAAAATAGAAATCTAAAGCGGGTTCGAATAGTATGAGCTAATATGGCGAACGGGCATAAAAAAATCAAAGCAGTAGCTTAATATGAAACTTGATTTTCATATTATTTCTCTTAATTAATTTTGTTCATTCCATAAATAAAAATAAAATAAAAATAAACTAAATAAAATCGATTTTTATTTTTACTATATGTTCAAAATTTTCTATATAAAAATGGTTGCAACAACTAATTATGCCGATACGGAAATAATGTAGATATCCAAAGTTATAAGGGTTTCATAACCTTTGGGATGTTGTATCCTAAAGTACAGATTTTTTTTTCATAAATCGAGTTTTTTTCTTAGAATTTCTGGGTTTGGATGATCTCTGTATAAAAGCACTCCAACAAAGATGAAGCCTCGTCATTTTCGTGTTGTTTTTTTATTTACTAGGGTTTTAATTTTTTTTCTCTCAATTCTTTAACAATTCTGATTTTGTTGCTTAAATTTTTTTGTGGTTAAATGGTGATATTTGTTCCGCAGTTGTTGGTGGTACCTCTTCTCAATATATTGATGATGAATCAAGATTCCAAATCAAGATAAAAAGTATCGTATATGATGAGATGATAAATCTAATATTTTGTTTTTGGGTATCGTTATTTTTTATTTATATTCATAAAGTGGTTCGTATGCATATTTTTTCTGTTTAATTGATTTTTGTTTAGTAGCTGTTGGTTATAACTCATCGAAGTCTGGGATTTCAAGTAGTATTTTTTGGTTGTTCTTTTTTTCTTTCAAAATTCCCCTGTTTTTTGTCTCTGAGTTCTGTAGATGTCGAGACCACGAATTCAAGAGGAGATGATCCTTCGTAATGGCTGGAAAAACTCAAGCTAGCTTTCTCCTTTAGAAACAACTCTAAGGTTATTTGTTTCCAGATAACGATGATCCGGACACGCAACATGTAGATTTGGTAATGATTTTTTTTTCTTTCTGTAGTCTGTCTCTGCAATATTTCATTATCAATGCTAGAATCAAGCCAAAAAAACTAAAAGTCCCCGAATTAATCCCTAAATCCCCGGGAACCAAATGTGCAAGTTTCTTTTTCTTACGTCCTTCGGCGAGGACAGTATAGTTCCAAGCACCAAATGGTCAAGTTTCTTCTTCTTATGTGCTCCAGTGACCAGTGAGGACAATATAGTCCGAGAACAGTAGAAGAAATTTTTGGATATTTTGAAAGAATAAGAGCTGGAATCATTCAAACTTTTACTTTTGGTATGCTTCTTTCTATACCCACTTTAACTTTCTTATATGTTAGGAATTCTTATTTTAATTTTATTTATTTTTTTGGTAAAGTTGAAATCTAGGGTTTATGGGTATTGTTTTTAATTTCTGTTTATGTTTTTTGTGGTTGTAGATGTTGAAGAATTGTTCACGCAATGCGATCTTGCTTAGGGTTTTCTTACTCTTTTGATCCTTAATAGTATGAGTAGCCCATAATAGAATGAAGCAAAGAGGGGATTAGTTTGTTTTCTTTGTCTATATAAAGAGGTTGTCAGGTCCTTTATTTATCATCAGAAATCATAAGTTTTATTTAGTATGATTTTGGTGTTTGATGTAGTTTGGGTGGTGATCATGGTTTGGGAATTTGTGATGTTCTTTTGTTTACAGGGTTTATATCTTTATTTTTATTTTTGTTTTGCTTTTTTGATTTATGATGTATTAAAAATAACTAAATGTCGGACTACAAAGCCTAATAGTTACGTTTTTAAATGGAAGAACTAGATGGTTGGAAATTATGAATATGAATAGACCGAGAATAAACTGTAACTATCTCACTTTTGGTGATGAACATCATGTTAAGGCGAGTTTTTCCCCTGTTTATGTTAAATTTGGTTTTTGGTATATTTGTTAACTGAAAATAAAGGTAAATTTGGGTTTTCTGTGTTGCGGTTTTTAGGTCAAGCACTTTTATAAAGTAGCCATGAGTGCAAGAGTGTTTATACTCCCAAATGCTTCAACTTCATCATCATCTTTTTGTTGTAGAAAGAATTACTTGAAAGAATAACATCCTCTGTTCTTAATGGCATAATTAATACGTGGGAATCGATTTGAGAAATCCAGTGTTTAGCCATGGACAGCTATACGTGGCGTTGTCAAGATGCACAACGGTGAGTGAAATCAAAATCTTACTGCCTGATGACGATGATGGGGAACAAACTACCAACGTGGTGTATCCAGAGGTGTTATTATGAGTTACAGGTAGAATTTCAGGTTCAATTAGAGATTTGGTGGAAAAATAGGATTGTATGAACTGTTAGTTTTGTTTTATGTTCGATTGAGTTTCTATATTGGGTTTACAGTATTATGTAGCTCCTTTTGTTAGTCCTATTCAAGTATCAACAACATAGTCCAAATGCAGTAACCCCTCTGTAGATCTTAATTTGAATGTTGAACTTTTTAATTTCTATAAGCTTCAATTTTGGTATTAGTAGACTATTTCCAGAAATAGGAAATAGGTATTGAATAACATTTGATTTGGAGAAAGCTTCTTGTTTTGAGTTTTTGTGTGGTCATAGTAGGACTGCATCTTCCATTACCATTACCAAGTTAATGTTTGAACTTTGGATTCGTTGTTTTTAATATCATGCATAGGCTATAGATGAGCGTAGATATAGTTCCAACTTTACATGCAACTATCTGATCCAGGCATATGGGATTCTTTTTGCTAGTTATAAGTTCAACAGTGAGGTAAAATTTGGTGTCCATATTGTGTAATAACGAAGTGACGAACTTTGTTAGAGATAATTCAATAGCAAGGTTTTTATGTTCCTCTTTAAAATTTAGTTTTCATAGATGTAATTCTAGAAATCATGATTTTTAAGTTTCAAGAGAATGGGGGTGGATTTTGTATAGTTACATATTTGCTAATGCTTATTCTTTTATCACTTAATCTTACCAATGAAGCGTCTGAGCATTTTAGAAAGTTTGATCCTGATTTACTGAGATTATAAGAGCCATTGATTTGATATTATGAACATAACCTACTTAAATTGCCTATAAGGTTTCCTATCTATGATTCTGTAAGCAACACTACATCTATGCTTTTGTACAGTTCTTAAGTCGTGTTTCAGTTTGTAATCAGTAGATACTGAGTATTTCTATGATATTAAGTACAATAGAAAAGCTTCAAATGCTTCGGCGCCCACGCTCATTTCAAGTGATATGATCCGGTTTGTGTGACTCGATTTAAGTTAGAAGATCAATATCTGTTGCTTTGTTTAAATTAAGCTTTATGCAATAATGAATTTGTGTTTTTATTTTACAGTGCCATAAACGTGTATCTGACGATTCATACATGGCACACTGCTTCTGATGCTGGAAGAGTTAAAAACAAAATCAGCATTAATATGACAACATTAATTTTGTTCCGAGTCACACAAGAATATCAGCTAAACTTGATTAAGTATCATCTCAAAGAAAAAGAGTTAGCTCAAAATAAAGAAGCTTCTGATGCTGGTGCATCTCGACCAAATTTGATTGAGGTTCTCAAAGTTTTAACCAAGAAAGCTTCTCTCTACTAAGGAACTTCAAGTAAAAGTGAAAAGTGAAAAGTGAAAGTGGGAACTAAAACCGAAAGTGAAAAGGGTGAAAAAGGTTAAAGAGAATGATTTTGTGGGTTAAATTGTGAGGATAAATCAGATGAAGAAGGGGATTTTTAGACGAGGTGCACAGTTGATGCAAGAAGATTCTTAGAAGGTCAGAATAAGTGGTGCTGTTCGAATGAATTTGCTGCTAGTGTTGTTGGCTATTGAGATGTTGGGTCTGTTGAGTTGAACAGAGATGATGGGTTGATCTCAGAACTTGAATCTTGGAAGATGTCGGTGTTTGAGATGGAGAGCTGTGGCTGTGAAATAAATCAGGGAAGAATGAGTCTGATTTGAAAACAAGTGAAGGACAGTTAGAGCTGTTGAAAATGGTGGATGGTTGTGGTTGTACAACAGTGATGCAAGTGGCCTGTTAAGTCTCGAAATAGCAGGTTGATTTGAATGAATGGGTGGTATTAATTGTTTGCAGGGAAGGAGAAGTTGTGATTGAAATCACCAACTAAACATGCCTGAAATTCCACAGTACTGCACTGAAGGTGTTTGAGACATTGTCTAAGTGAATCAAACATGTGAAGAGACTTTTGAACGGTCAGAAATAGAAATCGGTGTGTGGCCTGAGTTTGAGTTCAATAGAGTTGAATTGGGTGGTGGGTGGTTTTACAGGTTATGTCACGGTTAGTTGCCAATACCTGTAAAAAAATCTTTGTTGTGGCGGATGTGTTATTTGTGGCAGCGGCAGGAGTTTTCATTAAAAATCAGAATTATACTGCTATATTTTTTTTTATTTGGGTACATGGTCACTAACATATAATGAGTAAAAAATACTCAAACCATCTCTTTCTCTTTCTTTGTGGTTTCTTTGTTGATTTCTTATGATAATGTACTTTGTCTTTTTAGTACATAGTAACTACTTGAAACTACAATATCTTACTTAATCTAATTTCCCCCCAAGATTTCGATTATGTTTTTGCTGAATTTGGTTTTTTGATTGTCTGTAGCTACCAATAAAACCGTTGAAATGGCACCACAGGTGACGTGCAAAGCCTGTATAGATGTGTAGGCTCCTCAGCTACACGGGATAACTTCAAGAGCTTACGGCTTACGATTCCTGGAAGAAGGAAAATCAAGCATCATTATAGTTCGGGTGACTAGGAAATGGGAAGAGTTGGACTCCATGTCCATCGATGGCGCTACCGGTGTGTATATGGTTATTGTTGACGAGCAGGTAGTAATCCAGCGTCTTTCCATTTAGTTTATATATGTTATGCAAATTTTATTGTACTAACACACTGCTGATATAGGGAGACGAGCTACATGCCGTCATACCCGGGAATCGTATCTAGAAATTTTATAAGCAGATCCAAAAGGGTGATTTGTACTCTATGGAAACATTACACTTGACCACTTTAAACCAAAATTTCGGTCCGCAAATAGTGTAAAGAGGGGCTTCTTTCGGTGGAACACCTCGATCACCGCTTTGGATGCTAATGTGTTCATTATTCCTCACAATTTATGTTTTCCCGAGTTTGAAGCCCTTGAATCGAACCTTCAGAACATACATCTTACAGGTAACCTGTACTCCATATCTGTTATATTTGATTTGAAGAAACTGAAAAGAGCATGGTAGCTGCATACCTAATATTGGTAGTGATTGTCAAGGTCTTTCTTATCCTATTTTATTGCATGTAGTCTTATTTTGTGTTGTCTGTGCCAGGGGCGTATAGGGAGCACAGATGTTGCACTCATGTTTATACTTCAACATCGTGTCTTGCAGGGCTATGCAAGTGTTGGGAAATGTTGGTTCCAGGTAACCATATGGATGGAGCTAATTTATTCCAGACCTTGCATGGCTTTGCTTGATTGGGTACCATGGAATCCTGAGTTGGTTTTGGGTATGGTGGTGATGCTGTATCGGGATTGTTGTTGTGTGAAGGTGCATTTGTGTAAACTTTTCATTAAATTGGATTTAAGAGCGTTGTATTGGCTATATGTTGTGTTACCTATCCTGTAGTATTATGCAACTTATGTGGTTCATTCAAGGCTGAGTAGAAAGAATGAGGATGGGTGATTTAAGGTAATTCTATTTTGTTCGTCAGTCCTTTTATTTTCTTGGAGCGGTTGTCTTATCAGTTTCCTGAATTTTATGTATGGTGGTTTGTCTGATCCTACATAGTTTCAAAATTAGTGTTAAGAGTCGGCTCAACCGTGGATTGCTGAGAGTTGCTGCTGTGATGAGTTTTGTCTAGATTGATTCTGAGGATGGTACACACAAGAAACCATGTGATTCATCCAAGGTCTAAATCTTTCTCCGCCAGACTGGTTGTTTTTTTTTCCTTTAGAGTTTGCCTTTTTTCTTCATTTTCCTATTCACATTTAGGGGATTTTTTTGGGGGATTGATTGGAGCTGGACTTGAATCGATTATACTTGAAATATATCTTTGTGGTTATTAATCTTTTATGCTTTTTGAGTCAAGAAATATTTGACAGTTTAAACAGCAGTGCACCTCATGAATGCAGAATGTAGACTCAGTTTTGATGTACAACTGGGACAAAGAGGTGAGTTTTTCTCCTATTATGTCTGATTATTTTTTCTTTTCTGTTTTCCTTTTCTTTGAGACATATTTACAATTTTCATGATTGTTTTGTAGGTGTAATTATCAAGAGAGAGTCAGATGATACAGGTTCCGATGAGAAAAAATCTTGAAAACTAAATAAGTTTGAATAACCCATAAAGCAAGAAGATACTAGGTCGTACTACTGGATTCCTGATTGCAATGGATAAAGGCTCGCCCTCGATAGGTTTGTAATTCTCCTTTGATTTCCTTCAGTTCAATTTATATTTATAGCACTATATATATAGCACTTTTCAGAATACAATTAAATTACTCCCAAACAGCGTATGCTTAAAAAACAAAAAGAATTATTACAGTGGAAATCAATGGACAAATCTAATGCTGCTATTCTCATCATATCCATAGTATTCTGTCATGATTGTATCATTTATTTATTCATCTATCTCTTGCTTTAAATTTCTTTTTGGCAATAGGCGAGTTTTCCAGTGTCTCCAAATCTCCATTTCTCATATTTCGGTGTGTATGTGCTTATATTTTTAGTGACATTTATCAAGCTTGAACTGTAAACTGTAGGATGGCAGGTCTACAAGTGTTTTCTCTGCCGTAGTTTTATTGGGAAAGAAAGAAATGCTTTTCCGCTTCTTATTGATGTTCTAATCTTTTGCCAGTGGTAGATCACTTAGGCAATAGTTGGCGCAAGGAATGATCCAGGTCTGAACACGATATTTGATCTTATAAAACAGGACAAATGTTCTGATGGCTTTGAAGTAGGGTGTGCAAATTCAGTTTCGTATATGTTAATTCTTAAGTTTGTGCACATGCATGCTGCATATAATCAACAGTAACTTTAATTTTGTACGAGATCAGGTTATCTTTGAATAGCTTGGAGTGTAGAGAGGATTCTTAGCAAGGAATGGTTGTAACTGGACTTAAAAGTATTAAGGAAAAAAATACTAAAACTTTTTTGGGACTGCCGATCCATGTATTGTTGTCGGCATTAACTGTTCCTGCAATTTCTCTAGCAACACCGTCTGCCACGTAAGAGAAGAGGAGGTCCTCCACCTGCTTTTTACTCTATTGCTTAAATGAACTGTCTTCACTTTGATGTAATTAAGATTTATTATGGGCAAGGAGAAGATGGTTCATATAAGGTACTAGCCAACTGCGTTGTTTGTGATACATGGTAATCAACTCTGTTGCAGCTTCCTCTCATTCACTTCGGGGTATTTTTTGATTATATATTGGCATGTCGTAGGCCAATTAGCTGACTCCACCTTAGTGTTGGATTTCAACTTGGATGCTTCTAACTGAATTACACATGTCGTATTGTGTGGGCAGTTATGTATAAAAGGTTGGTCAAGACAATTGTTCATTACAATAACTTCAAGTTCATTCTGCACTGTATTATGAAGGCTGATCTCGGGTGATGCTGAGCATTCCGACGAATCTATATAAGAAAGAAAAATCATGAGCTAACGCTAGATTCATGTCGATCCATAAGTGTCTAAGCCAATCGCAGGCTGATTAATACAGTGCAGAATTACACTCTGATTACAGGTTATGGGCTTTGGGACATGTGTCCGTGAATATGTTTGTACGTGAAATTGTTGAAGACAGAGAAATTGCACACTCCGGATTGAAAATCTCATTGTCTTGGGATTTCCTCGGAGAGACTTTAATCGTAGAAAACCTTGATTTGACATTACAGGAGAAGTTGGAGGTAGTTTTTTTTTTTTTTTTTTTGAAACATTAAGTTGGAGATAGTGTTGAGTCATTATTTTCTAATTGAACAGGAGATGGTTCTTTTGATCTCGAAAAATTGTTAAATTGATGAGCCATGCATGTCTTTCCATGAGCGAGACAAGGTTTACATAATACAGGTTCTACTTAAGATCAAAAGCTTTTAAATACATTGTATGGACCATCAAAATTAAAAATCAATATTATCAAGAAGAATGTTTTACCAGATGGTTATATCAATATCATTGTGTGTCAACTCATTTTTGACAATTCCAGATTTATAGACCGTATTGTTTGCCAAACAGTAACCTATATGAATGTGATCGATGAATAGAAATCTAGATTTTTTTTCTTTTGTTGTAATTCACTTAGGGTTTTTTTCTTACGAGTAAATTTGTTTGATTTTTTATCAAATAAATTCAATTTTTATTCAAATTTTTGTAATTTTTATTCAATTTGTTAACATTATGTTCAATTTTAGAACAAAGGTGCATAACAAAAACAAATTTTAAGCCCAAATTTATTCATATCTAGATTTTATTCGTACCAATGTACTATTCTATCTAAAACTTAATACATATACATCTTTTATTCAAATAAGGTAATAAAATAAATAAATTTTTAGATTTATATTTTGTCCAATTTTTTCCAATTGGTGTAACCTTAGTGAAGATTTGTTTCACAATAATAAGAAACAGACCCGTGCATCGCACGAGTGATGTACTAGTTTTATTAGCGTTCGACTTCCACGGCCAAAAGGTTCCTGTCCAATTTGAGGGCTGCCTCAAAATAATGTGGGGCTATATTATAAAACAAAATAGGGTTATTATGTAATAATATCCAAAACTCCTTATCCGCCAATTTATCATAATAGGTGGTATACCTTTCATTAATTTGTGATAATGTTGATTAATTAGTTAGTTAATTATTGATTGTAGATTATATAGTTAGTGTGTCAGAAAATCATTTGAGTTTCAGTTTTTAGAAATGGAGAATGTGTTAGAAAAGAAGAAGAAGTTGTGGAAAAATTGAAACAAAACTAGGTTTTGGTGATTTGGGTAACGAAAATAAATGAGTGTGGAGAAGTAGCCATATCTTCATCTCGCAAAGATGATCATGTTACCCAAACGATGATTTGGAGTATATGTTGCCCAAATTTTTGTGGCGAAACCCTGGATGATGATTTTTTGGAAGAAAACGAAGAATCACACCTAAATGATGCATCAAAGAAACATCTATTATGTTAATAAACTCAAATATAGGATAACTATTGGTGCGCCCGTGCAATTTCTTGACCTATATATTACGGAAACTATGATTCTTCCATGAATATATTGTAGTTCTCCCAAGGTATTCGTCATTAAATTTGTGATGAAATTTATTTCGTAAAAGAAAAGAGCTATTCACCAAGAAACTGAGGTCCAATTAAAGAATCAGCTCTTCGCATCTTCTAGTAGCTCTAGAATAAGCTAGTAGTACCGAAAAACAATGAACAACTAAATTGTTGAAGAAGGGTAAATGCCAACAGAAGTCCAACAAAATATCTATGGCAAATGGTCCAGGATGATACAAAGTCGGTTTCAAATGGTAGTAGGTTAGACTTGGTACCTAGTGGTTAAAAATATTGGTTTTATCCGTTTGTGATGATTGTTATGTTTGATGTTTTACTCAAATTGACACAGATTTTTGTGTAGCAATGGCATTTTTGTTTTCAAATTCCTTTTTAGAGTATTTGTGTTATTATTTAGATTGGGATAATTCTTGTTGTCTTTCTCAACAAAATAGCGGTCGAAGAGTGCTAAGTTGATGTCCTAATATATCTGAGCTTGCCAAAAAGAAGTCGTGAAAGAATGTCTTGGTCGAACAATGGCTGCCATATTAACACTCCAAGAGTAGCAACACACACACGTAATATTCTGAAGAATCAACATCAGTGTTTGCAGGTATGTCTAGTCAACATACTTGGCTTTAACCATCTTAAGACTCTTTAATCCACAAATTTTAGTGTGTGTTATTATTCTTTGAATTATTATATATTACTTAGTCACTAAAATTTGGTTAGCAAATGTAAAATTATATTCAATGCAATCTAAAATCTAGTTCGTGTGTTGACAATTTCTGTTTGCAGGCATGGTTGATGAAGTGTTCGCTATCTTGAATTTTAGCTATGATAACTTGCAAAATGAATAACTGAAGTCTTATTTCTTATATTGCTATATGTACCCAGAAGACATTCGATACGTAAAGATAAACCTGAGTAGAAATGAACAATTTTCTGAACTTTGGGTTCTCTTAAATTCTCCAATTTTCCACCTTTCTTTTACTGACGAATCCATCTAAACCGTCCAAAAAGTCCACACAACAATTTTTTTTTTCAATTATGTTACACCAAACATCAAAATTAGCATTAAGGAAATACCGACAAAGGAATTAAACCAGTATAGTTCAATAGTGGAATTAAACAAATATACTAAGATATAACATAAGCTTCGGCTAAAATATTAAGCTAGAGGATATGATGATTTTGTAAGCAAAAGTTCAGATAATTAGCACGTACTGCATCTGAATAGATATAAAGGGTATTTCATTTGAAATTAATTATCTTTAACACTTGATAGAATTCTCTTTATCTCTTATTTCTTATACCTAATATCTTCTATGCACATTTCTTACTTAAAAGGTTATTATTCTGCTATGATTCTTGGCATACGACTGAAAAAGGTTATTTAATAAAATCAAGTCAGGGATATTTAGATAATAAACCTCTGTATTCCTATTTTTGTAGTTGTTGCACGAACCGGTTTCTCAAGTAATCTACCTGTTATGACCTATAATCTCATAACATTTCCTGCAAAATTTGTTGCACGAGAATTGATTAAAATACACCACCAAATTGGTCAGACAACATTAACTTAATTCACTTGAAACAACAACAGATCATGAAAAGAAGCTAACTAATGACATTGATGCTTATTGTTATTTGAGAATTGAGAGAATCTAATAGTTGGTAATCCTTGGTCCCCCAAATGTTTACTAATGTCGACATTGATGCTTCCTATTATTTGAGAACTGAGAGAATCCAATCGTTGGTAATCCTTTGGTCCCCCAAATGTTTAGCACTAGTGGAGGCTAAGAAAACCCCAATCTTTCCACACTTGTCATGTATCGAAGTTATCTGCTTAAACTGGGTGTAAAAAGAAAAGGAAAAAGATTAGCATTTATAAATGGAGAAAAAGGTTTTGTTGAATCAAATAAGAATATGAAAAATAAGATGGTCATTATACTGATAATCTTATAAACTCTAACATAAAAAAAAAAAAAAAGAGATTTCATTTAAAAATAAAGATATCTGATGAAATCAAGCCAACATATAATAAGGTTAAGGCTGATTTCCCATTGGTGTAAATTTAGTAAAAAATAAAATTGAAATCATAATCAAAGACATCCTTGAATATCATAATCAGTAATAAATTTAAATCATAGTAAAAAATTTCAGTTAAAAATAAAGAATCTGATGAAATCATAGTTTATTAAGACACGGTTCTTCGGAACCCGAGGGAAAGAAAGTGAGAAGAGGAATGTATATTAGGGTTATGAAATAAAAAATTCACAATAGGTTTAAAAGAGGACAAATGTATTTATTCTCTATTGTTCTAAATTTCCTCCAATAATCTCATATTGGTATATACTTAGTAGGAAAGGGGACAAAAGATTTTCCTATTGTTATACATTTTTTCCACCGAATTCCTATCGGTCTAAATTGTCTCTAGGCGGGGCCAGAAGCTTTAAGAATTGAGTTTTGTTCAGATTTTAGCCATATCTGAGGAAAAAGCATTGAAATTATATATATATATATATGTAAGAATTGATCTTTGTTCAGCTTTTAGCCATATCCGAGGAAAAACATTGAAATCATATATATATTCTAAAAGAACTCCATTTTTACATGCATTTAATGCAATTGTAGGTCCAGAATCTGTAAAATAACAGAGTTTGATTTCTACCGATTGTATTCTTCTGTTCTTATTTCATCGCATAATCGGTAGTCAGTGATTTTTGTAGACTACCGACTATGAATAGAAATTTTCTAATTTCGGAATATAGAATTCTTATAACCGGTAATTTAGTCAAGATAACTATCTACCGATTATGATAGTAGTCCCAAATTAAAAAAAAAATTCAACTTCGAAAATTTTGAAATTTTGATGTCGTACAACCGGTAGTTTAGTCAAGAAGCTTATCTAGCGATTACGATATTAGACCTAAATTTTAAAAAATTCTCAACTTCGAAAATTTCAAAATTTTGATGTCTTATAATCGGTAGGTTAGTTAAGTTATTAACCTACCGATTATAAAAGTAGCCCCAAATGTAAAAAATTCCCCTTTGATTTTTTTTAAAATTTTCAAGTCGTACAATTGGTCGAAATGAACTAACCTTATCTATCGCTTATTTTTCGTGTTCAGAGAACCTGACCAGTTTTAGGTGTAATCGGTGGATTTCATTTTATTTTCTATCAATTCTAGTGTAATCGGTAATAATGTAAAACCTTAAACTGTCGATTAAGATAGTTGTTTTGGACAGAAAACTTGTATTGTGTGTTGGTTATAATCTGTTGTTTGTGTTTTCCAACTTATTATCGATTGTATAGTAATCGGTGGATAGTTTGAAAGACGTGCCACCAATTATGCCTGTATTTTTTTTTTTTGGGTTCACATGTTGTTATTGTATGTAGATTGTTGTAGCGGTTGCTCCTGTTTCATATGAGAGGCTTGATCTTTCCCCCCACTATGATAACGATTTGACATGCTACCTGCCTACTATTGTCTTATTTTAAGAATGTATGTTATTTGCTTAGTCTTGTAAGTTTTGTTATATGTGCATCAAGATATTTAAAAGTAAGACGGAGGCAAAGGAATGACTTATAAAGAGGGCAAAAGAGAAGATGTGTGTAGTAGTTCATAATAAACAAGTAAAGCCTGGGAGATTTGAAAAGGTTGGCGAGAGAAGTGGCAAGCAAGAGAGTCACTCGGCAAAGGATCGTAAGTATGTAAAAGAACATGGAGAGGAACCACAAAGGTAATACAAAGAAGTATGGATTCCCATTTAAGATTATCTTCCATAAGCCCGAGGATAAAGTATGGAAAATATTTAGAGTTTCTAATGGTCTTCATAACCACGGGTATCCAAAAAGTCTTATTGGGCACGTGATGGTTTCCAAGTTGAAACCACATTAAATGGATACGGTAAAGTCTATGAAGTTTTGTAAAGTAAGTGCAATCCTCACTAAGATAAAGGCAGACGACCCCAAAAACTTGTCTATGTTCTCTACAATTAACTCAGTCCTAGCTACGATCGAAATGACGGAATGAGAAGGTAGATTGGTTATACAACAATCATATTGGTTAGTCGAGCAACATAAATATACGTTGAGAACCACAGAAAGGAATAGTAAAGTGACTCGTATTTTCTTGGCGCATTCGAAAATGATCCAATTGGCTCAATGCTTCCGTCAAATGTTGTTGATGGTTGTACTTATAAGAAAAACAAGTACAAAATGTCGTTATTGAACATTGTTTGTCATACTTCGGACAAGAAAAAAAATTCGGTAGTGAGGGTTTTATGGATCATGAGAACGATGTGAGTTACATTTGGATGTTGCAAACATTGAAGTCAATTTATTACGGGGAGCCAACTCCAAGGGTTATAGTAACGAATAACGATCAAGCCTTAATTAATGCCATAAAGGTAGTTTTTCGGTAATCTCAAAATTTCCTTTATACATGGCACATCGAAACCAATTACAGGAATCATATCCAAGTTCCAAAACCAAAGAAAGGTGCCAGGAGGTCGAATAAGGAGGATGAACGTCTTAGTAAACTAACCGAGAAAGAACGAGAGGAAGAAAAAAAGTTAATTGATGAAAAGCAAGCTGAGGGAAGAGTAAAATGGTTTATTTTCCAAAAATATTGGGATGTGGTTGTTTGGTTGATGACCGAGGAAGATTATGAATATAACTTGAGGAAGTTTGAGGATGAATGGGGCATGAATTACTCCAAAGCAGTGAAATATTGCAAAACACAATGTTTGGGACCGCATAAGGAGAAGTTTGTGTATGCATGAACGTATACACATAAACAATTCAGGAACGAGGAAATAAGTGTGGAAGAGGAGGCCCATAGACGATTAAAGAAATACTAGTTGATAGTCAAAATGGGATTGTTACAGTCCGGGAAGCTATACATGAATACATCAATGGTAATCTCACAAGTATTAACGAGCAACGAAAAAAAAATCGTCACAGATTCCCATTGGTGTATTTAACATATAAAGATATTCTCAGGGGTTTAGTTTACAAAGTGTCTTGGTGGGCAATAGATTACATATGAAATAATTGAAGTTGTATAAAGATCACGATAGGTCGAGTTCGATTTACAATTATAAGACGATGATCGGTATTGTACTCCCATGCCGTCATATGCTTGGTATGTATTATCAAGTGATGTTGATCCATTTTAGAGGTAATTAACTTTCACTTCAAATCCTACATAGGTTAATGGTGTATCGTTTGGGGAAATGGATATGTATCGACGAATAATCAAGTGTTACTCTAACTCAAATGGGTCACAAAAGCAAATAAGATGCTTGTCCTTTTAGATGCACTTTCTCTCTCTTCTCTATTCTCTTCTCCGCTTTCTTCTAGACCAATGGAGTAGATATCCATTGAAGCCCTTCCGTGGACATCGACGGCAGCAAGAATCAGATGCATTTTCTTCTGAAATCGAAAGTGTTTCTTTGAACAAAAACATTGTTTTTCTAAACCATAAACATGGGAACTATTTGACCTGGTAAACTGATACTAGAGGGGTGGAGTCTTTTTATTTTCTTGATTTCAGGTTTCTTTTTTTTTCCTTGCTGGATTGTTCCTAGGGTTACCGAAACTACAGTTTTATCAATCTCCATTCCTTTTCTTTAGAATATAATAATATTATTCAATCAATTTGGTAAACATATTAGGAAATGGATAATTTGGAATATATCCCGGATTTTATACCTCAGTTGAGGATATGTCCTATAACGGTCGGAATTAAGGGATATGTCCCAGCCATCCATTTAAACCGTTAAATGATAAAAAAAATGCACATGTGTGAGGCTGTACGTGCCAAATACGGACAATAATACCCCTGTCATCTAAAATTGATTTCCACATGTCCCAAATTGTAGATTATCGACACGTGTCATCTACGATCCGACGGACAAAAGTTTTTCGAATTTTTGCAAGTGTAAGAAACCCTAATATTCTCGAAATAACCTTATTACCCATTAGTTTTGAAAAAATTACAAAAAAAACTTGTGACTATTATGCTAATGGTTCTTTCCTTCTTGGACTTGTTGTGAATTATGTGCACATTTTGAAAACAAAAACTGTGTAGAAAATAATAACAAAACTATATTTGAAGGAAAATCTCAATTACTGGTCATGAGAGTGAGACTAAAAGCAATGATATATATAGACATGGAAAACCACTCCAAAGTTAACTCTTTATATTTGTTTGCTTTCATTATTTTGAATAATGGATAACTATGAAGACTATCTTCTATGAGGTTTATGGTAGTCCATTTGACAGCATTCCAGCTTCCATTTAGAACAACAACTTCATTCTTCGTGTCTCCTTCCAGTTGCAGATTTCGAATCCCTTTTCTTTCTGCCTCCAGAAGGGCTTTTGCTTCAGCTTTCTCACTGTCGTTGTTGGGCAGCATCAAATACCTTGGCATTGTCCTACAACATTATGAATAACTAGACCCATTCTAGTATCTTTAGTTGTAATTTTAAAGGAGGCATCAAAATTTTAGTTTTGTGAATAGATCCATTGGTCTGACACAAGGCCTACCAGAAGCATGCAAGATTTCATCTATTAACACTGCTCGCTGATTAAAACTTGTTGGGATATTCAGTGGTTATGCCTGCAAACAAACGCACGATAGAATAAATTGACATCAGAACAATTAAGATAATACTTATGAATTAAATTAAAAAAGGTCAGTCAGTCCTTCAAGTCTCAACTAGATAGGAATAACCAAACAAGTATAGAATACACCACATGAATGCCAAGTGACTGCATTTCTAGACGTATCTGGATGAGTTTCACAATGCGGTCACTATGTATCATGGTATTCAGGGCCTCTCCTGACTCACTTTTATCAATCAATTTGTGCAGGCAATCATCCATGAAAAACTTAATACAAAGAAGAAGAAATGGCCATGTATTAAACACAAATTCAAAATAAACATACACAATACGCTTTTGCTTATAAAAACACTACTTCAAACATACTTTTTAGGATTAACTACATAGCAACTGCAAGTCCTCAACATCCATGTTTAACTGAATATGATCTAAATTGGCTAAAAGCAACAATCACAACCCTTTGAACATCATTATAAACACGATTCAATCCATTCCAGATTATCAGTCGATAAATGTAGAAATACCTCGACGAGTGCTGCTTCTTTCCTTGGGAAAGATCCAAGGATAGAAGGAGACACCCCAGCTTCCTTAGCCCCTGTGATAATGGCAACTTCACTCCATCCCAACCTAAGCTGTCCAAATCCAAATCAACATTATCATATCAGCATATCACTATTTCCTCTTTCAAAACAGAAATATAATCATCTAATTACAAAACCAAGCAGAGAATGAGAATCATTGTAACTCATAAAGTGTTTGAGAAAATGCCTAAACCAAAACTACACAAAATTTTATCAATTTTTACAAAATTTATCATCAAAATAAACAAAATAAACAAAACCCAGATCAAAATAAATGAAAACAAACCACATGAGGAAGAGCAGCTTGAAGAACACGAGCTTGTTCGTCTTTATATTCAACTCTTGGCCTAGCTTTAAACCCATCCTCTTCTCTTTTCCTCTAATTTTGACTTCTATCATCAACCCCTTCTTCAGATACTTTCCTTAATGTCTCTGCAGTTTCAGAAGCTAGTGTTTCTGCTATATTTGATACATCCTGTCCTAGTCGTTCTGATGCTGATCGATTCTGAGTAGAAGCAGAAGAATTAAGGATATATTTTGATTGATCGATTCAATTTTACATAAACCCTAACTTATGATTAAACAAAAATTAAACACCATAGATGTGATATAACCAGTGAATAAACATTGACTAACAATAATACATGTCATTTCATCAACAAATTTCATGTTTCAAAAAAAATCCCCAAATCAGAAAACTCTAAAATCAATTTCAAATAAACCCTAAATTTATAGTTGTTATTAAACGAAAATTGAACACAATAGATGTGAGATACACACAAAAAAAGAAATGAGTTTGATGAATTAACCTGTTTTCAGTCATCATGATGTTGATTTGAGAAAGTTTGATGATAAGAACTAAAAGTTGCGATTTCTTCTTGCTAACAATAACACACACTTTGATTTGAGAAGCTTGATTTCACGACCTTCACTTAATCATCTATGTCGCCCTATCTCTCGGTTTCTCTCTGTCTCTCGATTTCTCTCTGTCTCCCTCTCGATTTCTCTCTGTGCTTTCTTTTCCTTTCTGTTTCTTTTCTTTTTTCTCGAGTTCTCTTCTCAAATAAGATAACTACACTACATGCACGTGCCATAGAAACGTGCCATACAAACGTGTTACATCTTAACACGTGTCCACACTTTTGTTATAAGACCGTAGGATCTAACAAGTGTCTCTACTCTTCTAATCGGACCGTAGGATCTAGCTAAGGGTAGGAGTGTAAAATTAGGCACACGTGTAAACCCACACATGCGGATATTAATCATTTAATGGTTGAAATGGATGGTTGTAATATATTCCTTAATTACATCCGTCAATGGACAGATCCTCAAATGTATGGGTAAATACCGGGACGTATTTCCAATTTTCCCTTAGGAAAATAGGGTACAAATTTCCATTAATATTTTGTAACTCATGAATAATTACATGGCAGATAGTAGGACAATCATATTAATCTAAAACTAGTAGCATAACCATATAAGAAGCAAAAAATTAAAAGCATAGAAAATAGATAGATGATCTTCTTCAACTAGCAATGGAGAACTAGTAAACTTTTTCCATGTTGAGATTAAGGACAGTCCATGAGAGTTATGAATCCCATCTCCCTGGGATGAAAAACCATCATAACTTCATCCGGAACCAATTGATCTTCATCATCATCAAGATAAACTTGTACGTAATAGAGACGGTAGCTTTCACAGATATAAATTATCTCATAAATAATATAAATCGCCATGGCTGGGACCGTTTCCTTCCAACTTCTTTTAGGGTGATGGAGGGATAAAAAGATTCTTTTTTGGGATGAGGAGACTAAACCCTTGAAACCATGCTAAATTTATAGGAAGTGCAATTACTCTTCCCATCAAGCCTTTGGTTTTTCAAAATTGCATAATTCTAAAAGTCTCCTATAGAAATTAGTAAATCAGGTTTAATTGCTAGATGATTTTGCTCATCTCATAAAAAACATTCAATGAATTGAGTTATTCCCGAAAAATGAAAAGT
Source organism: Papaver californicum (assembly GCA_023531435.1). Taxonomy (NCBI): domain Eukaryota; kingdom Viridiplantae; phylum Streptophyta; class Magnoliopsida; order Ranunculales; family Papaveraceae; genus Papaver; species Papaver californicum. Next base: position 350,067 of record JAJJMC010029152.1, read on the forward strand.
CACTCTGTGATTTTCTGGTCACATTTTTCAACAAAGATGATAAAGATCATCCTACTAGTTTTTGAATGTCAAAAATCTTCAGCACTGTCCCGGTTACCATCATAAGGATGGAAACTTCTATAAACAGTTAAAAGTAGTTTGACATGGCGGTCTCTTTTTAGTTTCAATTTAGTTCTCCCAAACTATTTTGTTTCATTTTCAGTTGAAGGTCAAAAATCTCAATTCAGTCTTCTTGTGCACTGTTCCGGTTACCCATCATGAGGACGAGAACATCTATAAACAGTTACAAACGTTTTTTATATAACGGTCTATTTTTAAAGACTCATGTTATTTCCAATCCACCATTATTATTAATACAATCCAATAAGAAAATAAATAGAATTCTATTATTTTTTACAAACTCAATCAAAGTAAAATTTATTAATCCAATCCAACTTTATTTTCCTTTTCCTTTTTCTATTTCTAGTTTCTTTTATAAATAACCCTAAATCTATTTCTTCTTCACTTCTACTAATCTTATCTCTATAAATTCTAATAACCCTAAATCTTACTTTGGTATATAAGTTATGATAGAAGATTCTACTCCTTCAACCATTGAAGTGGAAAATTTTAATTGCATTGACAATCAACCCCACACGGTATTACTTAAAAATTTTAATTACAACTTAAATTTTTTGATTAACCCTTTTCTGCCATAATTTTTTTTTTTGAATTTTGGATGTTTCTTTCGTTTTGGTAGACTAGAACAGGGTTCATTAACGTTATTAACTGTGGGGATTGCAGTTACCCGGTGATTGTTTTTTTTTTCAGAAACAAATCTAAATTTATTAACGTTAAAAATAGGGTTCAAGTCCAGAGATAAGCCTTAACAATATTGTTTAACAAACTTGAAAATAAAAAGAAACAGGTTTTAGTTACAGGGAAAACAGACTTCAATAAAATTAGAAAACAGAGTTTAGCACCATTAGTTACAGGGAAAACAGAAAACAGAGTTTAGCACACCATTAGTTACAGGGAAAACAGAAAACAGAGTTTAGCACGCCATTAGTTACAGGGAAAACAGACTTTAATGTCATGCTGAATTATCTTCTCCTAGCAACCTTCTACATCCTGTATCAAAAAAATTTGTTAGCAAAAAGTGGAAAATAAAACATATTGCCTACGAAATTAAAACTGTGCAACGATTAGTCACCGTTTTGTTTTATCTCTCTATTTTGGCATGATTGTTACTAGTAGTTTTCCTGTCTATTTGTTTGTTTTTAGTCGCTTATAAATATTTTCTAATTATGAACCATTTGGTGATCAGTCTTTAAAATCTCATACACCCGTTGGTTTTGATGTACGTGACGAATTCTCGACTAATGAGGTATTCATTCTCCTTATTATTTCTTTATTCACAACAATTATTACGTGTTGATAAAATTTACTAAATTGAATGTAATGTTATTTTTTTTTTCAGGTTTTCGTCTCTAAGGATCATGTTAAACAATGGTGTCATATGGTCGCAAGAAAAAATAGATTTTGTATTTCTATTACCAAATCATATGATAATATGATGGATAAAGGGTCGGTAGTTGAGTTTGGATGTGAAAGAGGAGGTAAATATAGAGCTCGAACTATCAAATCTTCTGAAAAGCAACTACAACATGTCTCCAAAAAGGGTAGAAAAACTGGCACAAGGAAGTGCAATTGTCCTTTTAAACTAAGAATTTCATGTGTTGAACAAAACAAATGGGTTATTAAAGTGCAATGTGGTGTGCACAATCATGCTCCATCCGATACATTGCTTGGACATCCTTATGCAGCTCGTTTACAGAGTGATGAAAAAGAAATAGTTGATATGATGACGACAAGTGGAAGTAAACCGGGTATCATTTTATCATCAATTAAAAGAAAGCAACCTGAAAATAAATCTACTCTACGAACAATATACAATTACAAATCTTATACAAAATCCAACGAAAAAGCCGGAAGGACAAATATGCAATACTTGTTGAAGTTGTTGAATGACAATAAATATGTGGCATGGGATCAGCGCATTGAAGGTACAGATGTGTTGAGTCATATATTTTGGGCACATCCTGACAGTATACAATTGGCGAAATGTTTTCCATCAGTTGTTTTCGTGGATTCCACTTATAAAACAAACAGATGGAAACTACCCCTTTTCCATGCTGCTGGTGTGACATCTACTGGGACAAGTTTTACAGTTGCATATGCATTTATGTCAGAAGAAAAGCAGAAAGATTATATTTGGGCACTCGAGTGTTTAAAAAGACTATACAACAACTCAGATTTACCTTCTGTATTTCTTACGGATCGAGAACAAGCCCTAATAATTGGAATTCAAACCGTATTTCCTAATGCAAAGAGGATGTGTTGCAGTTGGCATATTGCAAGAAATGTTGAAACAAATTTCGTTAAGTACACAAAAGATGAAGAAGAACAAAATGACATCAAAGAGGATTGGCAAAATCTGTGGAAGTCTGATACACAAACAGAGTATGAAGATCTTTTAAACAAGTTTGTAGGAACATGGGGAAAAAAATACAAAGCATTCATTACATACTTGAAAGATGAAATATTGGTAGATAAAGAATTTTTTGTTCATGCATGGACGAACGAGATTAAACACTACGGGAACACTACCACTAACCGTGTTGAGAGCGAACACAGTGTGCTTAAAAGGTGGTTGCTTACATCCAAGGGTGATTTTACATATTGTTGGAAACATATGCATATAATGTCAGAATCGAGGATGGTTGAGATACTTAAAAATTTTGAGTATAGCAAAATGCATGTACGACATGAACATCGAAAGCTACCAATTTTCAAAGAGTTGTTGAACAGAGTTTCCATTTATGCACTAGATAAAATTCATAAAGAGCTTACTTGGACAAATAAGGGTGGTAATCGTTGTCTCCATATACTTCGCAAGACACATGGCCTACCATGTTACCATGAATTAAAAGAGTACGAACGATATGGAACGACAATACCTATTGATACAATAGACAATCAGTGGAAACAACTAAGTACTCGTCCTTATAGTGTTGACGAAATGGTCGAATTTGACGATTTACCGCAAATACCAAAAATTAAGCTCAGGTGGAACAATTCAAACGCGTTACAACATATGTGTATCCTAGAAAAGTTGAATGAGCTTGCTGATCCAGATATGACCAGGCTAGAGGAACCAGTTATGCCGGTCACCACCAAAGGTCGTCCAACAAAAGCACAACAAAGAGCATCAAACTCAACAAAGAGAAATCCATCTGCATTTGAACATGGTAGAGAACAGATTCAGAAGTCAAAGAAAAATACTGAGAAGTTAGAGAAGAATGCTGAGAAGTTGAAGAAGACTGCTGAGAAGATTGCCGCGAAGTTAACAAAGAATGATGAGAAGCTAAAAAAAAATGCCGAGAAGTTAAAAAAGAATGCTGAGAAGTTAAAAAGAAAATCTCAAAATGAGGTTGATTTTGAGAGTATGGGACTTGTATTACATGAAAATGCAGCAAATGAAAATAGAATACCAGATTTGAACGAGAGACCGGATAAGTCGTTTGAATGGTTAGATGTTAACGTTATGAAGAGAGTTATTCATAAATTGAAAAATGTCCGCGGTGATGGTCATTGTGGATATAGAGCTTGTGCAGAAATGTTAGGTTTGAGTAAAATTGATGGATGGAAGACTGTTCGGATTAAAATGATGGCTGAGTTAAAAACAAACATGGACCTTCATATTGGTATTATAGGTGGTAACGATTCATGCTTGAAACTCGAAGAAAGGTTAAACCATCTATCAGATAATGGTTGCGGATTTTATGGTTGGATGGCATTCCCTGAAATGGGATGTTTATTTGCAACTACATTTAATTGCATATTTTCAGTTTTTCATCAATCGGAGTATATGACATATCTACCACTAAGGGGTGAGGTGTTAGAAAATGCAATAATTGTTTCAATTGTGAATTGTGATGGGATGCACTTTAATAAGGCAGTTCTATACCCAAATGCTCCACTACCTCCACTGCATCCCAGTTGGATATATCAACATCTACCATGTGCTGAAGGATGGGAAACTTACATTAAGAATAGATTAGATGAGTGGAAAACCTTAAATGTTGTTACTCGCTTTTAAATTTTGTTGATTCCGCTCTTATTAGTTTTTTAAGCATTTTTTTTTATTAATAATAGATTTTAATAACTCATTTATAAATATTCTTTATTAGTTGCATTTTCTTTTGATATGTTTGTGCTCTCTATCTATATACATTTTTCTACTCTACACCTCTTATCAAGAAATGTCAGTTTGTTGTTTATATATGAGTGACAACATCTCAGCATTTTATCCAAAAGCAGGGTTATGAACTGTATTTTTAGATATATTTCAAATAAAAGTATTTGGGTTCATATTTTTAGATATATTTCAGAAACAGATATACAGGTAAGGATGGTTCTAAGACAGGTAAGGATGGTTCTAAAGAACAGGTAAGGATGGTTCCAAAGAACAATTTGAGCAAACATGTATGATAAAAGCAAACATACTGGGTTACGATAAAGGAATAGAGCTTACATGTTTATAAGGATGGCTCCGAGCATCTTTCCACCCACATTTTCAAAGTAAAATATCGATCCCCTTAGGAAAATACCTACAAAAACAGATTACACAAAAGCACACACCAGTATTAATACAAATTAGGACTTGGAAACACAGGAAAATACCTACGTTCAGGTAGGTCAGATGAAAACTATGTGATCTGAACATAGTAAACAAAGATATTGAAATCAGCAAAAGCAAGAAAATGGTTTAAACATAGTCAAAATTCCCACAGAACAAGTGTAGTCTATGTAGATTCAGACCTTTTCAAAGTTGCAGTCAGGTCAGCCTCTTCTTTGTAGTTGAAAGCATCATCAAATCCAAACTTGCTCTTTAGCAAATCAACCTGAAGTTTCGTCAAACAAGAAAAACATACTAATCAATTGAGCACTCAGTTGTAAGAGTACAAAGACTTTTTTGGTTGTATCATTTTCTCACCTTTTCTTTGGATCCGGCACTTCCAACAACATAATATCCCATCAACTTTGCAAATTGGCCAACAAGCTGTCCTACTGCACCAGATGCAGCGGATACATAAACAGATTCTACATTTTTAGGAGAAGCAACCACGTGAAACCCAACATAAGCAGTCATGCCGGGCATACCTAGGATGCAACAATGTAACATACAGAGGAATCATCAAAATTATTACTTAATAAACTGAAATTGACCTTATCATGAATATGTGTAACAAGAATTGTTAGTAACCACAGTTTCTTTCGGACAGGATAAATAAATTATGGAAGATTTGATTATAATTAACCACCAACTTACCAAGGATTCCAGTATAATATGAAAGAGGTACATCAGCGTAGTCGATTTATCAGTGGAGGAAAACAGAATTAGTAATCTCCTCACAAACATAAGTAGCTCACATTATCAACTTGACCTTTGCTCAAGCACGCCACACAAGATATTGTTGAATAACTGCAGCCATGAATTCACAGTAAGCAACAACTTAACAACCTAACTTAGCTATGAACACAATAATTTACAGAAGAACAGGTAACATCAGTTGAAATAACAACACACTTACACTTTCCCTCTCAATATCGATTTAGAATACACATAATTCCAAAGAAATCAGCATAACACTAACCATAGAATGCTCTATATCCCTTTAGCAAGCCCACATTCTGAAATTTCCCTACCTAGCATCAAAAATGACCACATCAACGATAAACAAATAAATAATAGGGCATATCCAATTACCTAACAAAGGAATACAAAAAATCTTAGATAAGTCCATGAAATGTAAAAGCATGCGCTTTCCTCATATAACATTTCTTCACTGGCAACATAATCATTTCAACATAAAACCATGCACCCCAGAATATTTCCTGAAATCCAATCCTTAAAAGTACACACCCGTAGTAGCAATGTTTTAGGTAAAAAAAAACCTTCACTCTGAAAGATATAGTGAACTGGAAACCCCAAAAGTGAAAATTAGTCAAGTGAAAAGTCTAAGAGGTTCAAAACACCAAATTCATGGCTTTCACCTCAATAAAGAAAACTTCGGACTTCTGCTAAACTATATTCTTCTTTTTTATCTTTCTTCTATGACCCAAAGACTTGACAAACAAAAAAAAATGACAAACTCTGCCAAACTCAGTAACAAATACAACAATTGAAAACCTATGAGAAAATCAATAGTAGTTACACAGGAAAAAAGATCATCTTTATTCAAGTTTCTTGCAACAGACAAGTAATAATTAAGGGCATGAACTTCTGATTAACAAAAACTAAAAGTAGTAGAAACGAGTGAAAATTATTTTTAAAAGTAAGCTTCCAATCTGATAAACTAAGCAACACAGAATGATTTTGCAACGACTATAAATTGTTGAATAAACAGAGGAAAAAAAAGAGATGACAAACCTTCTTGGAGAGTTTGGTATATATGAAGAGAAGAACATGAAACCAAGAAAAGAAACCCTAATTGATGATATAGAGAGCAGTGATGAAAGTAAAAGAAAAGATCAAATATGTTGTGGATTTGATGATAGAGAGAGCAGTGATGAAAGTAAAATAAAAGATCAAATATGTTGTGGAGTTTCTTTATACAGAGAGTGTGATGAAATGAAGTTTTAATGTTGCTTTTCTCTAGAAGTTTCTCTGATCGATGTTAACATTGAATTAAAAACATCGTTGATTGCCGTGTTGCTTTGAATAAAATTGCTATTACCAATTGAATTAATCAAGACGAGGCGATCTGCTCGAGAGAGGAAAAGATATTGATGTTCACAATGAATAAAGCTGAAAAGAATTGATTTGACCAAGAAACACGAGAGAAGAAAAGATGTGATTATTGTCAAATTTCTGTTCCCAATGAATAAAGCAGAAATGTATTGATTTGACCAAGAAATTGCTTTAATTGCTTCGTTTTTTTTGACGAATTTTAATCGCTTCGCTGCTTTAACCTTGATTTTTCGTCTGATAAAGTCTGAAAACAGACTGACAGACAGCACTGTTGATAATCAGCCTTTTGTATTGATTGATGCTGTGTCGGCCACGCTACTACAAAAATTAAAAGAGAAATCGGTGATTTCTAAGAAACTTTACAGTGATTTCTTCTTTATCCAGAATTTTGAGTTCAATTTTCTTGTTGGTCAGAGAGCAAATCGAGATTGTCGGCCATGATTCATGTACTTTTGAGTTAATCAAGATGAAGAAATTTAATTTTTCAAAAAATATTCATTAATATCCACTGGCAGCCGATTTGATTTCTGCAGTAATTATGAGTTTAGTGTTTCTTCTGCTAATAGGTAGAAGAAAGATGAATAATGTTTGATTTCGATGACGAATTCATTGAATTGATTTCTAAGAAATATGGATTCATTGATTAGAGACGAAGAAGTTAGAATATTTATGTTTTTAGAAGTCATAAAAAATAAATCCAATCCATAGGATTGTATTAATAAAAAAATAAAAAAAATAGATTGTTTAAGTATATGGATTGGTTAATAATAATGGTGGATTGGAAATAGCAAGAGTCCTTTTAAAATTTAAAAAATGCGCACATGTGAGAAACTAGTGTTGAACCAGGAAGTTCTTTCCTAATTATGGTTTACAAAACGGTTAATTTTGAACTACAAATGAGACAAGTGTCCACATTTGGTTCATTGATGGCATTTACCAAAAAGTATGGCCAATGCACATACCAAACCCATACCCAATACCTTTCTATCCATCTCTATATGTAGAGTACAACGGTTGAGATTAATAGGAAGGGGCACCTCTTTATACGATGGTTTATTTAAGATTTCTAAATTTGTTCCTTACACATTATAAACTAAAGAAAAGAATACCTTTCTGAAACATCCATAGACAAAAATACCTATCTCTCTTTCAGCTTCTATGCATTTCCCCTTCACTGCATTTCTAAACAATAACCTTTCTTAAACATCCTTTTATGGCCATTAAGAGAGTGGTCCTCTGCCTTTCGTTTTCATTTCATTTATTGCTTAAGTTCCTCTTACATAATCATATGGGAACAAGTATAGTGCATTTGCCTTCTATTACTGATCGAGCTTCAACTAGTACCTATCCAGATTGAATCCTTAAATGCTAACTGTGAGATTGAATCCTTAAATGCTAACTGTGAAAACTCATTTATAGAGAAGGTATTCTCAACATCCATTTATGAAAAATAAAATCTTAAAATGCTTTAAAATATAAATTGGGTCCTCATATTAAGTTTGTGCTATCTAAAATAGAGAAAAATATGTTCTTGATTGAATTTAAACATCGGGAGCATATTCCCATGGTTCTGGTAAATGGTCCATGGCATGTATGTGGTGATGTTTTCCCATTATGCTCTTGGACCCCAAAAAGAATGTTTCAAAAAATAGCCTAAAATGTATCTCAACATGGGTCCAATTTTTGAATCTCCAAAATTTCCGTTTCCATGAATGCATTAGTGCTCAGATTGGAAACAAACTCGGTACAGTGCCAGAAATCAATCCTCTTAATGTTTTCCCTGTTAATGGCAAAGATGTCATGGTAAAGGTGGAAGTTAATATAGAAAGACAGTTAAAACATTTGGTTAAATCCAAAGTAGGATTAAACCCTGAGTCAGTCAAATACTTTATGTGTATGAATCTTCCTCAAAGAATCTCTAATCACTGTAACAGGTCATGACACGTTTAAGAAAACTGTGTTATTAATTTGAACTTATCTCTTGAAGATATCTATGATATAGGGCCTGAATCTGATATAGGGGATGAATTCTAGAGTTGGGAGGATAAATTCAAAGTTTTAATAAATGATCAAATAGACTCTGCATATCTCTAAGATCATTCTATGTCCTCTTCTTACTTCCCCCACTCACCAACTTCGATTCTGGATGATTCTAAAATGGCTGATGAGCGTATGAATTTTTAAACCTTCTATATAGACCGAACCTGTGAGTCAGAATATGGCTAATAGGGAAAGGAGTCCTCTGGAGCTGGTTAATCGTCGGATGGGCTTGACTCTATTTTGGGTAAAAGTTTTTTTTCCAGAACTTTCACCCAAAAACCCGCCTTACTCGATAGATCTCAAATTGGGATTTTCAAATTACTAATGGCGGCTTTTTGGAAGATGCAGTAAACCAACTAGTAATCAATCAAAGCCGAAGGGTTAACACATCATTGAAGTTGTGGATGTACTCAACAACCTATTGATCGTTTTAGAAAAGTGGTAAAAATAGTTCGTTCGCTGAGACTTGTGAAGATTTGTTTTAGACCTAATTTTAATTTAAACTAGAAAATTAGTAAAAGATTTTAATAATTTTGGGAAGAACTGGAACTCAGGATTCCACCAAAATCACTTCTGAATGATTTCCACAATGATTCTTTAACAATTATAGCTCTTTTATTGACTTTGTTTCTTTGCCAAAAGTAGATTTCTAAAACATTAATTGTAAATCACAAGCATGGCGCATCAAAAGCTCTTAACTCCCAGCATACACCATCAAACAAAATCACAACCAATTAAGAAAAATCATAAATCGATTAAAATTAATGCAAAAGTCATTAAGAATCAAAAATAGTTACAATTCATTCATGAAATATAGCTTCCTCCATTGTCCCAGTGGTGGGGTTTAGCTAGATATGACTTTATTAAAAGCATTAAAAATTGATTAAGAAAATAATAATTTCTATCTGTGTGAAGTTGTGTTTAAAATTGTATCTAGGCTCCCCTTTATATAGGCTTTGGTAACCTTCTCTTGATCCTTATCCAACTAGGAAACTTAGTCTCATTAAACTTTTCCACTTCCTTTTGATTCTTTATCCAATTAGGAGATTTAACCTCCTCAAAAACCAACAAGAACCCTAATTTTCACGTCAAAGGCGAGCCCAAAACGCTTCCCTTATTTATCTTCCCGCGCAGGCCCAATAAGGCCCAACAGATACCAAATCCAAGTTGGTTTCATGGTTTTGCTCATAACTTCTTCATACGAACTCGGAATGACCTCATTCTTTTTGCGTTGCCTTCGTATTTCAATTATCTACAATATGGTGACAATAAATCATGGATTTGGACTGAGTTCCACTGGGTCTTTAGCAATTCTTCCTTATAGAGCTCAATTTCACTTCTTTCAGAGATGTAACCTAATAAAACACATAAACTACAAAAGTAATAATAATACACAGTAATTCACACAAAATCTAGCAAATAAGTATAAGGAAATGATACTTAAAATATGTAAATTATGCACTTATCACTCATTAAATGAAGAAATCTTTCATATCCCTCTTTTCGAGATTACTGAATCTCAGAGACCGACTTTTATTATAGCTTTGTCATCATCTTCTGATGAATCTGAAAAAATATTCAAAACCCATATAACATTCCAGATCCACTTAAGAATTTCTTAACCCCTCCCTCAACTCCCTACTGTGAGGAAGTTCTAGTCAATGAAAAGTTTAATCAATATGGTTCCTTTTTGGAAGAAGTCAACGCTCACTCTATTAGTTCAATCCCTTTCGATGTGAATATTGATGCAATGATGAAGTTAAAGAAGAAACAGGGGGGCTCAGGTACTTATCATTTCTAAATCTCTTCTATTTCAATTTGTAACAATCACTTTTTGTTTGCCTGCTACTTTCATATTTTCCGTTGCTTCTCATTATCTTTAGTTTTAAGTTCCGTAAATATTTTTATCTTCTTTTGAATCTACCTGATAATAATTATTTCTTTCAAAAAATGAAAATAATAGTATGGAATGCTTTTGCGGAAATAAAAAAATGCAACAGCATCTAGAATACATTATACAAATTTGAAAAACCTTATGTCATTTTTCTTTCTGAAACAAAATCACATAAAACACTACTTAAAAGAATCTTCTCAAATTTTCCAGATATCCATCTGGTAGACCCAATAGGCAAAGCTGATGGGTTAGCTTTAGCATGTGTGGATGGTTTTCATCTTGAAATTGTCTATTCGACCATAAACATGATAAATATCCTGATAAAAGCTAATTTTTAAGAAAAACAATGGTTGTTAACTGCCTTTATAGAAATCCCTACAAACCAAATTAAATTGAGTCTTGGAAATTCCTAAAAGAAATTGCAGTAAGAGTAGTTCACAATGAAATGGCTTGGGTTGTAATAGGTGATTACAATCAAGTAAGGGATTAGTGTGAGAAGCAAGGAGGTCTACCTTTCAATAGTATGGAAGTTGAACCCTTCAAAGGCTATTGGAAAGAGCTGCACTCATGGACCTAGGTTTCAAAAGAAATAACTACACATGGAATAATCATAGAGATAGCTCTAAAAATATACATGATAGACTAGATAAGGCGTATATAAATGATGAATGGTTATCCAAAAATCCGGAATCCGTTTTTACCTACTTAATCCATATTGGGTCAGACCATAGCCCTATAAGAGTAGACGTAGCTCAAATCTCTCTTCCTGAACATGATATCCCTTTTAAATTTTTTGATACATGGCCTAAAGAGAAGCTATATATTAAATTGATCCATAACGCTCGGGACAAATTCTTTGTTGGATGCAATGGAGGTTGTGATTAAAAACCTTAAAACATTATGAAAAAACTTAGTGAATTGGAGAAAATATATATTTTTGGAGCTTTGGATAAAAAGATCTAAAAAACTTTAAAGCAATTGGAAAATCGGAATGTTATGGGGAACTCTCTAAAAAACAGGTCCATATCAACACCAAAATGCTAGAACTGGAAAAACTATATGACACACAGGAATCCATAGCAAGCAACTCTCCAGAGATGACATAATTAAACTGGGAGAAAGAAATACTAAATATTTTCACATCAAAACATTAAAAAGAAGTAAAATCAACAAAATTGGTTGCTTAGTAGATCAGAATGGAGAGGTTGTGACAAACAAGCCTCAAATTGGTGAAGAATTAGGAAATCACTCGGAAGAACTCTTTACTTCTACTCCTACTAAAAAAGATTAGGAATTATTGAATCTGATTCCAAAAGTAACATCTATCTTGGGAAATTAAACCTTGCTAGCAATTCTTGATGCTAGTGAGATATGTAGTATGGTAAAACCAATGAAACCAAATAAGTCACCATGGCCGGATGGATTTCCAGTCATTTTTTCAAATATAACTGGGAATTGATAGGACCCCAAATAGTCACTTTAATTCAAGATGTTTTCAAAACTAAAACCATAAATCCAAAACTAAACGAAACCTATCTTTTCCTTATTCCTAAAGTATAACATCCAAAAACTCCAAATGATTTTAGGTTTGAGTAACACATCATACAAGATACTCTCTAAAATCTTGGAAAGTATGTTAAAAATATATTCAAAAAGAATAATATCACCATACCAATTTGTATCTCTAAAAAATATAAAAACGAAGAATGAGGGAATAAGAGTGAAGATTGACATGTCAAAAGCTTTCAAAGGGGTCAATTGGGACTTTCTAATTCAAACTCTATTAACTTTTGGATTCAGTAAAGAATGACGCAACATAATTTTTCAAAGTGTGTCTACTGCTTCCATAACATTACTGCTAAATAGAACTTCATATGAATTTTTTCCACCATCAAGAGGGTTGAGACAAGGAGATCTTATATCTCCTTATCTCTTCCTGATTTGTATGGAGGTTTCTCCCTTCTACTTTTAGCAAAAGAACAATCGAAACAGACAAAATGAGTAAAAATAGCTCGATATAGTCAATCTGTATCTCATCTTTTCTTTGCAGACGACTGCTTGCTTTTTACTAGAGCTAGCCTAATAAGTTAAAAATATTATAAACATAATTGATTAATTTAGCTCTGCCTATGGGCAACTAATAAGCTTTAATAAGTCGGGCATTCTTTTCAGTAACATGATACTCCAGACATCAGAGAATGATGATAAGATTACTAAAAATCAAGAAAATAAACATAACTGACTCCTACTTAGGAGCACCCTCTACATAGATAGATCTAAACTAAAGAATTTTGATACTATAGTGCAAAGTATGGAAAAGAAAATTCAAGGATGGGAAGCAAAAAAACTTGTTCAAGCCAGTACGCGAGTTATAAGTAAATCATTCCTCTTCATCCGTCCAATCTATCAGATAGGTTGTTTTCTCTTGCCAAAAAAAGATAACTCATGGAATCAATGCAATCCAGAGAGATTTCTAATGGGGAAAGGAGAGTAATTCTATAGGAGTTTACATGAAGTGTTGGGACTTCTTATACAAGCCAATAACAAAGGGGTTTGGGTTTTAAAGAAGCAAAAAAAAAAGAATAAGGCTACGATTGTTAAATATTTTAGAAATACAAATGTTTTCAACATAAAAAACAACAACGCTGTGATGAAACTTGGATTTGGAAGAGTACAATGCAGGGTGTATCCATTATTCATAAATACAACTACCGGGAGGTAGGTGATGGTAAATAATAAATATATGGATAGATAAGCGGATACCATATATGGAAACCAACCTGATATCCTTGTGGCATAAAAATAAACTCTTTAATACTTATAGCTGGGTTTCTTGACTCAACTACAAAGAAGTGGAACATAGAAAAGGTTCAAAATAACTTTCCTACTAGCATTCCAAATAAGATTTTAGGATTTAGAATTTTCACATACATCAATGATAGTGGAAGAAAGATACACTAAGATGGTTGTTAACCAGCAATGAAGTTTTCTCTGTAAAATCCACGTATGAAAACTTCAAAATACTGAACCAACAAACAATTATGCTACAACCGCTATTTTCTAGAAATATTTTTGGAAGCAGAATGTATCTCAAATAATCAAGATTATCCTTTGGAAATACATTCATAAGCTCTACTAGTTAGATCAAACTAGGTCAACACATCAATAGTATTGATATGCAATGTGTTTTCTGTAATAACCCATGTGAATCTCTAAAGTATATTTTTTAATGCTCTTACACAAAATCTATATGGACGCTACCACCCTTGACAGGTTTGAATTTCAATCTTAACTCAGACTTTTCTTTGATTATGGAGCTTTATTCTAACTGGATTGCAGGGAAAACTGAAAATAAGATCACTGAAATTGTGGCTACAAAGTGTTGGCTAATTTGGAAAGAAAGATGTATGCGAATTTTCCAGGACAAATCAAAGACTAGTTTACAGACTTCTTTAGCAATTCCAAGACATTTAAATTTCTAGTGCCCCTCTACTCTGGAGAAAACTAATGTCTTGGTTGATAGAGATTGCATGAACTCTAGTTTCATAGAAAACTCTGCCTCCATGACTAATAATAATCCAAATACTTCTTAAAGATGGAAAACCTCACTTCTAAGCCAATATAAGATCAACTTTGATGCTTCTTGGATTGATAAATATTCACTTTCAGTATACGAACTGATCCTTCGTTTTGATACAGGTTCAGATGTCCAAGCTAGATCTAGGAACATCAATGCTTCCAACCTAAAGAGGCGGAAGCTCTGACTCTGCTAGAAACAGCTTAGTGGCAAAAAAACATGGACATTCAAAACTTTTGGATAGAAGGAGATTGTGAGAGTAATTGATTTTGCGCAAGAGAATACAAACGCTATTTTAATGGAGAAATCAAGCTATCATCTTTGAGGCTCTAAAGATATTGAAAACATGCGATGATTTTTTGGATTTTTTGTTCAATCATAGAATAGCAACAAGGTAGCAGACACTCTAGCTAAGCAAGCAAGGAAACATATTTCCTACAAACAACAATGGTGTTTTATGCCATGTTTTATATCCTCTACACTTTTTTAGATATTCAATTCTTAAATTTCAGTGTAACTTCAAATCTATAATCAAAGGAAGAAAATCTGTTGGGAGATACCAATATTTCAGGTCCTTATACTGAAATAAGGGCAGCCAAGGTTTAGATAGCCTCCTGTGAAAAAAATTGGGTGCTTTAATACATTTTAACTTTCAAAAAAAAAAAACACAGAATGCCTGTTGCCGCCCAGCCCTCTCCGTGAAATTACCCAAAAGCTAGTAACCATAAACTTCTCAGATCCGAAGTCGTAACTTGAACCAGTGAATATGAGCTAGCAATTGGAGAGAGCGTTAATGCCACCTCAGGTCTCAAATGGCTAATAGCTATATTTAGCTATAGTCGAATAGCAACCTACAGCAGAGTGCAGACTCACACCCACAACAGCTTACTACCAATTTTGGTACTTAATCTAAGAACCTATTCATGTAGTTGGACACAATAAGCTGGTCTTGGGTATAGGTTTACAACTCAGATGAATTCTTTGAAAAATCCTGTCGTAGTACAATTAAAATGGTGGCCTTTTTCAGATGATAAGATTGCTATTCATTACAATAATTTCAGCTGACACGTCAGATTCTTTATCGCCCCAAGTCTCAAAGCATAAATTTCAACATTTCCCATAGAGTGAAAACAATAGAACTGCCGATCTCTTCTCTCTCCTCTTCTCCTATCTCTGTGACATAACATCAGTATTTGCTAGTCCGTGTCTCTCCATTACTCTTCTGGTTGCAAGTGCAGCTGCCTCACTTGCACGTAATGTTCCAGATGCCATGATCGCTGCGAACTCAGCGGTGATTTCCTCCTGCACCTTCGATCTTGCATCTCCAAGAGGATCCCCACCGCTGTTTGTCTTTTTCTTCTCTGGCGTTTCAGCAGTAGTAGCTTTCCCATCAGAACCCAGTGGATTACCCTTACCATTAGCTATTTCTCTTGCTGACGAGGCAGGTGTTGTAGCAGGCGTTGGGATTGCCTGAGGCTGCTGACTTGAGGAAGTAGGTCTGAACTGAGGGACTTGGGGAACGGCACCCGATCTCAATGTTGTCTCTAATTGTTGTATCATGGGTACTGCAGCAAATCAGACGAAAGATTATAAAGCCATGCAAACTACCACCAAATACAAAACAAAATATTAACACAACTCTAACTATATAACTAAGCACAGAAGGCAAGCAGACTTACATATCATAGCACCCATAGGACTACTCAAAACATCATTAGGTAGCTCCAGTATGTAGTCAGGTATGTTGGTGCTCACTAAAAATTGGGCAACCTCATTACTGAAGTTATTGCAATTGTGTCTGAGCAAATTGTAGGTTTCAGCTGTATACCGAGGACTGATCTCCTGTAAATACTCTTCAAAAATCTCCTTAGGCACGTGTGTGACACCCAAATCTACCACCTTGATAGGCTTTCCATATGGGGTGGTTCCAACAGGAGAATGTTGTATACCTCCCCCAAAGTAGTATTCACTCCCGAAAACAACTACACCTGTGTGCCTGAAAAGCATACAACATATAAGCGCAAGCAACAAACACTAGCTTCATTAGAAGTTTATTTTTAATAAGAAACCATAACATAAGTCTATCCATTCTGGTGTCGGAAGTCACAAAAAGAAATACAAGTTAACAAACATCCCTCAATTAAAAAGGTTCTTCAAGAAATGGCATAACATACTGAATTTATCTCAGATTAACATATACTATCTGGCATGACTAGAACACTTGCAATTTCAAAAAGTTTTACATTAGAAAAAAAAACACAAAAACTACCCAGACAATTACTTTCCAGCTATTTTTCTTCTTCTATATGAATGAGTATATGGACCCCCAGCTTCCACAGGACAGCTCTAAAAAAATTCCTCACACAGCAGAGAAAATGATAAATGAAATCAACCAAGAAGACTACACAATTGAAAACATTATAGCCCAAATCTATAGCACCCAAGTGTAACCAGCATTTAGACTCAGAACTCCCATATCAACATGTTTAGAGAAACAATGCACAGCACAAGTATCCAGAAAGTCAGAAAGCTGTAACACCCGATTAATGAGCCCTGAAAGAAGTCCTTTAAAACACGTTAATTTTCAATTTATTTCTGACATCAGCCACTAATCACAGAAAATATGTGTAACATTAGGTTTCCTACTTTTTGTATTCTATTATTTCATAGTCAAGGTATTCGGGTTCCACAATTGGCTCTATAACTCTATAGATAGTTTGTGAAATGTCTATAACTTATTTGATCCATGTAAGAGTATATCTTAAATTTTCAAGAGATCACTTGGTAAATTCATCGAGTAAAATCTACCTATATGTTAGAGACAGAGTCCACATTTTATTACAAATATCGCAACACCATATATTTTACTTATGCATAGTTTTCGATGAAAGATTGTCTCACGCAGGAGATCAACATCTACAATAGCAAAGCAATAATACCCCAATATGAAATGTGTTACCATTTTCCATCAACTAGTGGGATATTGTTGCTTTGAATATACAGATGCTCACCTCCAGCAATGTAACAATCTTGCAACGAAAAGCTACCAAACAGTATAAACAGATTATGAAGTAATACATGCAACAAAAAGGGGGCTCTGCGTAGGTAAATTGAGCTTGGAATACATGATTCAGGGTTTATTTATTTTTAAAACATCACTTCTTTAAGTAGCTGCCATAGATCTATTAACAAGAGGAAATCAATGGCATGGTCCTATCCAACATTCCCCAATATGTAATTGCATGAGTTACGACTAGCATAAAGAACATGTGCCACAATTTGTACAGTGCAAAAGCAAGTTTCGTCCAGCAAGGACTTACCAAATTCCTTCAATTGCCCTGCCTAAAAAAGTTGTAGAGAGTTGACGAGCAAGTCCTTGACTTAAATCATACACATTCAGTGTAACCTTTTGTCCTTCCTGCAACAATCAACGTATTATAACTTCACAAAAATACAATAAACAAGCAGAAAAGAAATCAGATGAATACTAATTGCTTTAAATAACTCCAAAATAACTAAGATTGTAAGAACTGCGTTAAAAATACAAGAAGCAATTAAATTATTACATACCTCTGCCATTGCTCCCAGATAATATAATAAATAAATAAATCCAATAAATAGACAGCCAAAAAATACGCAACCTTGATGTGATCCTAACCAAATTCAGATGATTCGCTGCACAACAAGATTTCAAGTACACAATATAAGTTCATTCCTTGGCGTCTCAATAAACAATGTTTTGCTCATTCATTAATTAGCAATACAAACTTTCACCGAATTCAAATCTTTAAACCACAAGAATACTAAAATTCACAGGACCAACAATAAATTGTTTTCAGCACTCAAGGTTCTTTTACTGATCGCTAGAAATTCGATTCAGTCAATTTGCAATATTTTAATAATCCACGTTCATCAATTCATCAAATAAACAAAAAGAATCGCCAATCAACAACAAAAAAAAAATCGCGGCAACAATGAGCATGCATATATCAGATCTGCGGCATATTCCAGAATAATCAATAACATTCTCACTAATCAATCACAAATTAACACGATATCATGAAGAGAGTATCGACGATAAACGAAAAGACTAGGGATTTACCTGTGAATGAGATCCCAAAGACAATCGAAGAATTCTTCCTAAATAATGCAGAAAGATCGATAAATCCTGGTTCAACCCTTTTTTTCTGTTTTATATTAGAAGAAGAAACGGAACCCAACTTTTCGTTATTCCAACCTTCTGGGTCGTTCTAGAAACTACTTACCACTAAGGTCTTCGCACGTGTCTTATTTAAAGCGTAAAACCGCATAAAGTGAAGACGTTAGTATACGGGTGAAGAAAATATTTATGTCATCACTGCTGGGTCGCTGACCTACCTATTAGGATGGACGGTGAGATATGTAATCGGTCGATGGAGAAAAGAGGGTAATCTAATTACATTATTACTGAAGCCTTATACAGGGGCTGCAGTATTGATAGAGGGGCTATTCATATAAAGACGAAATAGGAACATTTAAAGTGAATTTTAAAAAATCCTTATCCATTATATTTTTATAATGACTAAACTACCCCTGATTAGTTAATATTAGTAAAATTAATTAGTTAATAGATTAGATTAACCATAATCAATTTAAAATAATCTTAAACTTAATCAAATCATATCAAAATTTTCTTTTTTTGGTTTGGTGGGAAGAAAAAGTAGAAGAAATGAAATGAAATTTTTTTAGGGTTTTTTAGAAACCCTAAATTTTGATTCACTCAACCAGAGTAGTGAGGTATACCTCTAACATAAACTCTTGGTCTTTTTATGACTCAAATTTGATGAAATTACGTAAAAAAGTATAAATTTTTTTTGTGATTCAGAGAATTTTACGGTTGGGTTTTCATGTCGAACCCAACCGTAAACGCCATTTACGGTTAGGTGTTCTTCCCAACCCAACCATAACCGTAATTTCATGGATGAACACCAAATCGTAACAGTTTTACGGTTGGGTTTTAGCATCGGACCCAACCGTAACTAATCTTCAAAAAAAAGTTTTCCTATCCAGGATGATTTACGGTTGGGATTTGACAATCCAACCCAACCGTAAATACCAATTTTAGTTTTACTTCCAGACAATTTCAGTCAATATTTACGGTTGGGTTTGGGCTTCCCAACCCAACCGTAAAACATCCTTTGGAGCATTGAGTTTAAGGTCAAATTGGGGTTTAAAAATCAAAATTTTAAATTTATTCAATCATTTTAACTAGATTGAAGGTAAATTAGGTCATTCAAACAAACAAAAACCGAAAACAACACAAATACTAGAATCCAAATTTTAGTTGTCCAGGAATATTTACGGTTGGGTTTTGACTGAAAACCCAACCGTAAAACATCCTTTGGAGCATTGAGTTTAAGGTCAAATTTGGGTTTAAAAATCAAAATTTAAAACTTATTCAATCATTTTAACTAGATTGAAGGTAAATTGGGTCATTCAAATAAACAAAAACCGAAAACAACACAAATACTAGAATCCAAATTTTAGTTGTCCAGGAATATTTACGGTTGGGTTTTGGCTGAAAACCCAACCGTAAAACATCCTTTGGAGCATTGAGTTTAAGGTCAAATTTGGGTTTAAAAATCAAATTTTTAAACTTATTCAATCATTTTAACTAGATTGAAGGTAAATTAGGTCATTCAAACAAACAAAAACCGAAAACAACACAAGTACTAGAATCCAATTTTGAATGATCCAGGAATATTTACCCAACCGTAAGTCTGCCATGAAAAAAATGTCAGTTTTACAGTTGGGTTTTGACTCAATAAACCAACCGTAAATAATCATTTGTTTTGTTTTTTGAGTTGATTTCTTCTTTGCTTGGTTCCAACTTGAAAATTTTATAAATAAAACATGAAACTTAGCTAGACAAATTTGAGATAAAAACTTTCTCATACATTCTAACTAAAGTTATAATACACCCACAAAAAAAACACCTTAGTTTGACGCAATTGTTACAATAAACATAGAGTTAGGGAGAAGGAGGAGGGCTATGTCGATCAGTTTGACGAACTCTTTTTTTGGTCGAAGGATAACGAGTACGAGGACCAGCACGAGCGCCACGAGTACGAGCACCAACACGACCGCCACGAGTACGAGCACCACGTTGCACATCCTCGGCTTTATCATGTGTCTCTTCGTCACTAGGTTGCGGCTCTCTTCGGCTAGTAGTCACATCTCTTGTACCAGCTCTACTCCTCTTTAAGCTTCGAACTGTCTCATCTTCGTCTGCTTCATGAAGCTTCCCAATTTTGGCTTGCAGGTTCTTTAATTGGTCAAACGTCATCACATCACCTCTACTTAGGCATGGAGTCATAGACTCTGCCAGTGCAAGTGCTTTCTTTTTGACCTTATTTTTCTATTCACATATGAAAATAAATGTTGGTTGAGTCTTTAATAAATCTTAAAGATATTAATAACAAAAGTAATTTTCGTACCAAATTGAAATATGTTTTTCTCCAAACATCCATGACACCATCTTTTGTGTTGTTTCCTTGACCCCTTTGAAGTATTCTCATAGATTCTGGATCAATGTTAATGACATTTGGATGACCAAAATGGCGATACCAATCCAAGTAATCTTCTTCAGCCTCTTTTATGCCCGGAGATGGATTTACATCCTCCCTTTGGATTTGGTATTCAGGTTGATGGCGGTTGTTCCAAACCGTGACCGAAGGCGTTGGGATGTAGTTGAGCATGATGCTTGGGCCTTCGATCATGGAGCCATTCACACACAATTTAAAGGCTTCGTGTTTTACCTTGGTTTGGACATAGCCACATTGGCGGAGAGTTCGACGGGGGTTGCACATCATGAACCCAAACGGATGGTACAAAGGCCCGTTGTAGCCAGACACGTTTGATAATTGACGTAAATCTTCAACTACTCCATCATCATCTATGTCAATCTTCACATAAGGATTAAAAACAACATCTTCAACGGTGAAAGCATCAAGTTGACTTCTCATCATTGCTATTTGCACTTATTTATGCTTTGATTGAGTATCGGTGAATATGAATTTCTTTCCGGTAGGTCCAGTAAAATCACCGCTCCACTCCGTCTTAGGAGCCAGGCTCGGAAAGTGATCATAGACTCATGCCTATGAAGATAATAAATATTAATGTAAGATAATGCGCAATAGAAAATCTGAATTTAAACATTGAAATTCCAACATTAAATTACCTGAAGAAGACCAGTATTCCCGGAAATCTCAGTTCCTCTAACCCTCGAAGCTTTTCTAAGGTTGGCAAGTAGGTAAGCGAGGGTGGCAGTTCCCCATGAATACTCATGCGTCTTCTAGAGATCCGTCAACCACTGTAGAAAGTGAACGTTGACCCTGTTTCCTGAGTTGTCAGCAAAGAAGATGGTGCCGAGCATATATAGCAGATACGCCCTGGTTGTACGCATAGCTCTGGTTTCATCTATGACGACCCCATCCTTTTCCAACTGCAGGGTTCCTTCAAACTTCTCCCTCAGACTACGCAGCAAGATTTTCTTGGTCATACCTAAACCTTTCTTCGTTGCTACCCCCGGTTTATCTCCAGCAGCCAATTTAAACTCTGATTCGGCTTCTGTCTTCTCCCATCCAAGTGTATCTTTGGCAAGGACACAGAGATCACTCCAAGACATGTTGTTGTCAGAATCTTCATACACAGCTTTTCCTTCAACTGGTAGGCCAAGAATTGACTTGACATCATCCGGCGTTATTGTCATCTCGCCGAATGGGAGATGGAACGTATCGGTTTCAGGCAAATAACGTTCCCTGAAGGCTGTGCAGGTGACACTATCATATTCCAACATCGAATTGGAAATTCCGGAAGCTAACCCTGTACCATTTATGAGAACTTGGACGCCCATACATTCTTCAGCTAACGGTCAATGTTGAGCCATTTAACAAACCAATTTCTTCACGGCCTATGTATGATCCTACAAAGAATAAAAACAATATTTTGTAACTTGAAGTTATACAAACGGAAATTTAACAAAACAAGAGAAGTTTTTAGATTAATACCCTAGTCTCAACAACTTTGGAAGCCCATGAATGCGGATAACCAAATAATATTGCAGACCTGTATGGGGCCTCACCCAAGGTCTTCCATTCCTCTTCATAGGCAACAACACGTCTTTGCCTTTGGGAATATGTTTGCCTTTCGGTTCAGGCTGCTTCCTTGGATTGGGTTCTTTCCTTTGAGATTCAGTAGAAGCAACAACAATTTCTTTACCTTTCCCTTGAGGGACAAATTGTTCTTTGTCCGTCTCTTCTTCATCACATTGTTGCTCTTGTGGTGGTTCTCTAATCACAAGAGCACCTCCACTGAACACCGGTAGATCTTAAAAGTCTTGAGGTAGTACTTGTTGAATAGAGCTACCACCCCCTACCTCAAAAGTCGTTTTCTTCTTCTCAAGCCTCTATTATCTACCCCTAAATGAACTCCGTGGCGAGGGGTTGGAGTGTGAGAAATTGGTGTTAAATTATTACCCCTCTTCTTCCTACAACATACAAGCAATACAAGTTAGATAATTTCCAAGCAATTCTAATCAAACAAAAAAAAATTCTTACATTCAATATTTTTTACGGTTGGGTTACACATATCGAACCCAACCGTAAATAATCCTCAACACAAAAAATTTGCATATGTAGAATAATTTACGGTTGGGTTTTCCAATCGAACCCAACCGTAAATAATCCTCAACACAATTTTTTTTACATATGCAGAATAATTTACGGTTGGCAATTAGAATCAAACCCAACCGTAACTTATAAAAAAAAATGAGTGCAAATTTTTTTACAGTTGGGTTCGATTCCGAACCCAACCGTAAAATAACATCTTCATCTCCTTCATTTTTATTTACAGTTGGTTTTTTTTAATAACCCAACCGTAAAATGTAGAAGAAACCAGTTACGGTTGGGTTTTCCAATCGAACCCAACCGTAAATTGTTCTGTAACCCAATTTTTTTTACAATAACAACAATCAAACAAGAAAATCAATCACTTTAGGGTTCTAAAAATAACATGGGTTTTGTTAAATATCTTATATACACCATTGTTGTGGTTCCGAAGTTTGATTTTGATTGTCACCACCGATTTGTTTTTCAATCTCTTGATTAGGTTAAAAAGTTTGATTTTGATTGGCATCACTACTACCTTCTACACCTTTAGTATGATTCTTCATCACGAACTTTAGAGTTTAATCGACAAAGAATTTTTTGAATCGACGAGGAATTTCGATGGAGAAGAAAAAAGTTTGAAATGGAGATGGAGATACGGTTGGGTTTTGTTTTGAAAATGAAAATGTATTAAGATCAGAAAGGTTTTGTTTTATTTAGGTTTTAATAGATTGAAGGGTAATATGGAAATTTAGCATAGCCCCTAGGATACCCCATAACGATTTTTTAGTCACCCTGAATCCTAAGGCAACCCCTTTATCAATACTGCAACCCCTATATAAGGCTTCTTATTATTTGGTGTATGGATTTTATTATTTACAAGATCATTGGGCACCCTCGATACGCGTTGAAATCGTCATCCCGTCGAGTAAAATTGGAAACTCAAATTGTTTTTATGTCCCATACACGCATAGTTTAATTAAGGGTAAAGGGGAACAAAACAAATAAGGAAATAAAATTGAGTCTATGAACAAAATTGGAAACTCAAAATAATTTGTTTGTACTAAAAATTACTTTTAGGCACAAAACACGATAGATTTGATGACGACGATGATGCGGAATAAGACAAGAATACGAACTAAAGATAATAGAGATAAGAATTTAACGTAGTTCGGCGAGTTATGTCTACGTCCACGGATGAATCCCCTTAGGAAGATAAGTTTTATTGATATAACTATTATAATAGTTTTTCTCTAGGTAGAAAGCACAGAGAGGAGCTCTAAGCAGATGAAAGGTGGTGAAAATTATAGAAAGTGTGTACCATTTTGAGTTGGATTTCAACCTCTATTTATAGGCAGAAATCAAATCTAGTTGTATTTATCCAAATAACCACCTAGATTTATAGTTATCCTAAATAATCACTTGGATTTGTATTTATCCTTTAATATTTGTATATATCCAGAAGATCCACGTCTCTCCATATTTGTATTTATCTTGAAAGATCTTAATGTATCTTCTCAAGATCTATATCTATCCTGGAAGATCCTTGTCTATCTTTTCAGGATTTGTGTCTATCTTGGAAGATCCTTGTATATCTTCCTAAGATTTATATCTATCTTAAAATGACTTCCAAAATAAGTCAATTAGGCTTCTCTAATAAGCTAGACCGGGCTTCTTGTAAGCTAAATGAGTTTCTATCATAACCAATTCATGTTTCCATAATAAAACAACTTGACTTCCACTAAGCCCAGTATGTTTCTAATGAACAGAAGGTATCTTCTACAATAAGTTAACTGGGAGTCCAAACTAAGCCCAGTACGTTTCCTTGATAAACAAAATGGGCTTCCAAAATAAGTTAGTCAAGCTTCCATATTAGCAAGACTTATAACCATAAAATGGCTTGTGTGACCACATGTGTACTATTTGATAATGGTACAAACATCGCTAGGGATGCACATGAACCGACCGGAACCGATAGAACCGGACCGAAACCGAGGAGTTCGAAACATGTACAAGGACAAAAATAGAGAATCGACTATACCTAGGTACCAAGTACTGGTTCTACCTAAGAACCGAGCCGTATCGATCCAAATATACCGGTTATTTTGAGACGTTAATTAGATAATAGATTATTAATCCTAGCCGTCTATTTCTAGGTCATAGTTCACTACTGTCTTCAGAACAATCTCGATTCTCGTCTATTATCCAGTCTCCACTTCTTCTCTTGTTCTTCTTCATCACCACCCCAGCAACGCCACCATCACTACCAGTATCTCGTGAATCACAACCACCACCACCAGTATTGTACCACTACCACCTTGTATTAACACAAACATAGAAAAAAGAAAAGAAATTCTATAGATTAAGGAGGTAAGTCGTAAGTTTGTTTTATGAATATGTGTGTGTAAGAAAGTTAGAGTTTTTTTCCCTTTTCATCATCAATTTGTTTCATTTTTAAACGTATAAAAACTTTACTTGTGAATACTAAGGTTTGAATCGTTTGATATATTAGTTGGGTTTTTGTTTGTTTTGGGTTTTTTTAGATTTTTCCTTTTCTCTTTACTTGTTTTACTGATTCATCTGACTTGGGTTTTAATGCTGACATGGTTGAATCTTAAAGATGAATCTTAAGTGTTGACCAAAATGGATATGTTTATCCAAATCATGAACCATGATTCCTTTGTTAGTTCATGTACTAATCGATTTCAAACGAAACACTGAACTAAAATTTGCTCTTTACTTGGTTTATATGTTCTAATTTTGATTCTAATTGTTACACATAAATAAAATTTGGGGATTTTAATGAAAATAAAACCCTAGGTTTATATAAATTGGGGGTTTTGTGACTTCAAATCTTTGATCAATTTGCAGTGCTGCTTATGGTTGGATTTGTGGAATAAGGGTCTAAAGGTTGAACAATTTGATGCACTCAGTGAATCAGGTATGGTACTAACCTTATGTATCTTTTAAAACTATTCATGTGAGTATTTACGACGTGATTTGCTTGTGACAACCAATTTTTAGAGGAACCTTCAGTAATGATACTAGATACCAATGAAAAACTTTGTCAGAAGAGCAGTTGCTTTTGCAGGGAAGTTTCAGATAAGCTATCTAGGTCACGAACATTTAGTTCCATTATGATGTCCTACTTGAATTATTGTGTTCTTCCTACCTTTGGGTTCAGACAGTAAATACTGATAGCCATATCACAGATCCACCGAGTGAAAATATATCTTTGGGGTGGAGATAAAGTTTTGAGTTTTGACGTATTTAGAGTTTATAAATATGGCAAAATTTATTCAAACAGAATTGCCTGACATTTCAGATTCTTTGTTAAGGCTTATGAATTTTCTTCTAAATGCTTGTGTAAGCAATGATATTTTCAATCCTCTCTTACTTTGACATCTTATTCTTTGTGTGTGTGTGTGTGTGGAGCTGAGACTATTATCACGAGATATTGATTCCTTTAATCCTCTCATAGTTTTTATTATCAAAACTCTAAAAGTTGTGTGCATAACTGCATATCATGTTTTCTTGGATAGTTACTTATACTGCATTAGTTTCCTCAATGTTACAAAATTGAAACTATATTATGTTAATAAGATGGTTTAATGTTATCTAACTTATATTTATGGTATTTGGACTGTGTAGTTTTTTAGTATTTTATTGTACTTAATTATGACTTGTAATGTTGGTTATAGGTACCTAGTGTGCTCTGTTTTATTAACTTACTCAAAATGAAATGTTTGGTATTTGATTTCATATGGATACATCAAATTCAAGTCAAGCTACAACTCTACAAACTCAAGTTGAATCCTCTAATCAACTTTCATAACCTACATCTACACCTGAAGCTCCACAGCCTCCACCTACTCAAAATGAAGATACAAGAAATATTGTTGATGAAGGCAAAAAGAAGTCCAAACTCACATATGCTATATGAAACGGTTTTACAAGGTTAAATCCAGAAGAAGCAGAATGTAATCATTGTAAACGTAAACTTGCAGCCAATACTGGGAGAAATGGTACTTCTGGCTTGAGGAAGCATTTGAAGCGATGCCCATAGAATCCTAATAAGAAGAAGGTGAACGGACATGCAACTTTGATGTTTCCACCCTCAAGACCAGGTGAGGATGGTAAATTAGTTTCTTATTGTTATAGCTATGATAAGTTACGAAGAGTTGTAGTTGAGTTTATAATTAAAGATGAGATGTCGTTTAAAATGGTAGAAGGTGTAGGGTTTAAGGAATTGATGCTTGTGGCGGATCCTAGATTCAAGGTCCCAAGTCGCATGACCATCTACAGATATCTGTTAGAAATCTATATCGAAAAGAAGAAAAGTTTGAAAGATTACTTTAAGGCATCAAAAATGAGGGTATCCTTGACAACTGACACATGGACGTCACCAAACAATTTTAATTATATGTGTGTGACAGTTCATTTTATTGATCAAAAATGGAAATTGCAAAAGATAATACTCATGTTATGTCAAGTTAAAGGTCATACAGGTACTGCAATCGGTAAATTATTGGAGAAGTGTTTGTTAGATTGGGGGCTTGAGGATGTGTTTGGCGTGACCCTTGATAATGATAGTGCTAATAAAAATGCAATTGATTATTTGAAGCAAAGTGTGATTGGTTGGACAGGAGCAACCGTTAGAGCCGAATATTTGCACGTAAGATTATTAAAATCGTAATTATGCAATTTCTTATATATTATGCATTGCATTGTTTAGTACTGTATATGATTTGCTTTACTGAAGTTGTCTTGTACTTAGAATTTAAGTTTGGTTTGGTCTTTACATAGTTATGTTATGTTCTTAATTCTCTTTGGGTACTTAAGGTGTTGTTGAACGATATATCTTGGAAGATCTTAAGCAACACTACGCATTTGTTTGTTTTAGTCTAATGCTTGTAACTTGTAAGTTCTATGTATATGGTTATTTTAATTCATAACGTATCTGTCAGGTGTCATTTCTAATATTTCACAATTGTGTCATTTCTTACCAGGTCAGGTGTGCAGCTCACGTTCTTGCTTTTGTTATAAGAGATGTAATACAGGTCTATTATTAGTCGATTAGCAGGATCAAGTCAGTTGTTAAGTATGTGCTTAGTTCTCCTGCTAGGTTGGCTAAATTTAGGCACTGTGCTACTCTAGAAAAGATTGATTGTAAGAAAGGTTTGATCTTAGATGTGAAACTAGATGGAATAACACTTATTTGATGTTAGATGCTGCAAAAAAGTATGAAAAAGATTTTAAAAGGTTAGAAAAGTATGATAGAGACTACAAGAAAAAGTACATTTTCCAACAAGTAAAGTATGATGTTTTACCTAATGATTATGATATGTCTCTTGGTGATATTTAAGAGTGTTCCTCTAGTTATGAATCTGGTTCCGAATCTGAGGTTGAGCTTGAGCTTGAGGCTGAGGACCTTCAGCTTGCGGTTGTGAAGAAGACAAAAAAAAAAAAACATGTCGACATGCTCCATATGAAGAGGATTGGGAATATGCCAGAATTCTTGTGAAATTCTTAAAGGTATTATTTGATGCTACTGTTAAATTTTGTGCAACTACACAACCTACATCTCATACTTTCTTATGGGAATTAGTAGTAATCCACCAACAATTAGTTGAGTTTAGAGATGATGTAACATCATATCCTTTTATTGCACATATGGCTGGTATGATGTTTTCTAAGTACAATAAGTATTGGGGGGAGTAGCAGGTATAAGATACTATCATATATGGCAAAGGATATATTATCCATGCATGTGACTTCAGTTGCCTCTGAATCAACATTTAGCACCGGAAAGCGAGTGCTTAGTCCATGGAAAAACTCTTTATCTACTAGGACAGTTGAGGCATTGCACTGTACACAAAGTTGGTTACTAAAACCTATTGATCTTGATCTTTTATGTGACTATGTACCAGATGATAACTCTAGCATTGAGGAAGATAATGTGATTTTTTTTTTATTCTTCTTCTTTTTTGTTTTCTTTAGTAGTCATTAATTCAATCTTTAACATAATATTCATTTCTTGATGTATGTTGCAGAGTTATTGATAGGATTTTAAATTACCCTATTTATAAAGACAGCAGTCGCACGGTGTCTACAATGCAGACAACGGCAAGTACGGGTCAAACCCACAAGGAGCAGGAAAATACTGCAATCAATATCTCAATTAAACTAATCATAAATTATATCTTTTGGATTTTTCAGAATTATGAATGAAATAATAAAACAAATTAAACTAATAAAACAACTAAGCATAGAGAGTCGATAACCAGGGTTTCTAGTATCTACCACCATTTCTATTTAATTACTGAAGTGAAACATAACTCCTGAATGTTTATCTATTGTTCGTTCTATCGACATCACCTATTATATATATTAGAGTCGTAAATATCATTGGGACACCCTAAGCATGACGCATCAAAAACTCTAAGTCTCAGTATACACCATCAAATTGCATCAGCGAGAAAATTCTACGAAACTAATTATAGGTTCACAAATAATACCTGGCTATTCTAAGCATATCCCATCAAAGGATTTGACCCAAGCATGAAATACCAAATAAATAAACAAATATATTTGCAATCCTATTAACTATACGCAAAGGTCACTGTATTGTACAGAACCGGTGAAGCAACAATGATAAGCACTTAATTGATATATTTTTACCGCTTTATCTATATTTTCTTGTTATCGTTTTGTATTAATTTTAGTGTTTTTATTTTATTTTAGGTGGTATATGTAAAACTCGAAATTACAAATAAATATGGCTAAATGTGCTAAATTACTAGTACAATTTACTTGCTTGTACTTGCTTGGTTTGATTGGAGCAGAAAAGGCTAAAGCAAGGCATGTACGTGGGAAGAGATGTGTTCTCTCTGATGG
>JAJJMC010029152.1:379925-431990 GCA_023531435.1 Papaver californicum
CCCGTACTTGCCGTTGTCTACCAGTTAGACGCCGTGCGATTGCGGTTGTTTATATTGGGTAATTCCAGATCACATCAAACACCTAATGTTTTCATTAAATCAATAAATCAAAATCAGGAATTAATCTATTCAAATCATAATAGTTTGTACCAAATAATCAATTCAATTGACCTAATACTTTAAATGGTTTCAACATAAAACCCCTAGCTACAAATCAATTAGAATATGGAGATGGGTTTCTCAAAACCCATTAAAAAGAATTAACAAAAAGTAGAGTGAGAGATTAAGCCAAAATAGAGCAATGGTGTCCTCTCCGTTTGATCTCCTCTTTCCAGACCTTTCTAGGTCGTTAGACCCAGAACCATAAACTCAAAAGAAGTCGCCCCACCAAATTATATCTCCTTCCTACTTTTTCTTCTCTTTTCAATCAACTATCTCTCTCTCACAGTCGGTCAAGTCTCTGTCCCCCAATGTCCTTTCTCTTCTACGTCAAATACCCAACAGAACTCCGCCTGCCCTATTAGTCATTCTCTCTTCTTTTTCTTTCCCTCTCACCTGACAACCCTCTTTCTTCAGCCTACCTACCTCCCTAGCCTCTAAACCTAACTCTTCTTCCTTCTTTACCTGACCACCTACCCTCTCTCTATCCAATCCCCATGTCGCTATCAATCTTCTTTTCTCCTCCATTTTTCTTCTCCTTCCCATGTTCTGTACTAGCCGTCCACCAACCCAGAAGAATCCCCTTGTCTCGAAAACCCCCCTTCTCTCTTATCTCTCCATCTGACTCCTTTAAAACCTAAAAGAATGAGCCACCGTCTTCTCTCCTCTGCCTCACTTTCCACCCTCCCTCCTCTTTCTTCTCTTACGTTGCAATCCTAAAAGACTACCTTAACCGTACTTTTGCTTCCACCTACTCTCTAGGTCTTCTCTATTCTTTTCAATCAACATCCTTTCTCCATTCAGCCGCTCACCTTATGATCCCCCCCCTCTCTCCAGCCTCACCCTCTTTCCACCTTCTCTCTCTCCGCTTCCCCAAAAACTGAGCAACGCTCTTCTTTCCTGTCTCCCCTCTCCACCCTTCATTTGTTCCCTACTTTTCTTATTTTATACCTATGACGCACAAAACCTAACTCCCACTAATTCCCTACCAGGTCTTCTATACAACCCACTTTCTATTCTTTCCTTGGCCTATTACACTTTCCAAAATAAGTAACCTCAGCAGCCACTCTCAACCGAAACACGTGATAAACTCCTACCACATCAGCTAAAACTATCAATTTCTTTTTATCTTAAGTTTTCTCTGACACGTTTTCACCTTTTTATACTCTCCAGGCTTTGTCTCTTTCTTATCCTGTCCTGTACAGCAGTCCACAACCAAACCTTAACAAAGTGGCATCAATAATCATGTTCACTTAGCTCAGTTTTCTAATAACGTCGGGTTTACGCATACCACCTATAAAAACAATAAAAATACATTATTAGTACAAATTGAAGTACTAGCAAATACAAATTAAAAGGTATATATGTATTTATTATGCCCATATCAAATACCCCCAAACCTATACTTTGCTAGTCCACGAGCAAAACTAATCAAAAAATAAATTAAAATCCTAACTCACTTTCGCAGGAATCGCGACTACATTTAGCATATGTAATAAGCCTTTAAACCCCTAAGTGGCCTTCGCGGACGAGTTTTGTCTCGTGAGGGTTTACAAGAGATATACCCACAAAAACTTTACTCCAAATTCTAGCTACTTATGAACGATTGAGGATAGACAATAAACAAGCTATTTAGTTGACATACTAAATTCTTCGGCTATATGAATCATTACTCTGTAAGAATCCAATTTTTGTACACGAGGTTGCACTCAGCGCACTAAAATTCATATAAGAATGCAACTATACTCAAATAATCATCAAACGTTCCAAAACTGGATAAAAATTATGAACATTCACATTGCTCGAAATCAATCAAATTCAAACACAGAGATAGATTAGAAGATGGATATAAAAGTGATGAATGGTGTATATGTTAACTAAGGTGAGTGGTGTTTCCCAAAATATTAGTATAAAGTCCGGATCAGATGCTCCTATTTTTATATTATTATTTATATACATAATTTATTTTTATTTATTTTTATCGACTACATGATTAGATCTTTTGAATCTAAGCGCATGCTTCTTTTCAGCAGATTACATGATAGTTCCCATGGATCATGTGTTTCACGCTTGCCTAGGCGACGAAGACAGGGAGAACACACACATATTACTATCAAAGTGTCAATTTTTTTTTATTTTTTTTTTGCAACAAAATTAAAATTATAACGCATCCGAGCTACGACCTTATGTCAATACTAGAGCCCACCAAATCACTTAAAGAAACATAAAATTACAAAAATAAAAATAGAAAGTGATATGATTATCATGATTCCGAGATAAGCTTGTTCAATGATTATCATGTTATTTCTAACACCTGAGTGCATTCAGATATGAATAAACCATTTAGCTGGGCACCCCCAAACCTAAATTTAACATTGTCCTCAATGTTTCAAACCGTGCAACCTAAAATGGTATGCAATAAAAATATAAATAAGAGAGACAAATGTAAATAAAAGAGAAGGGATTGGAACGTCTCACCTGATTGACGCAAGAAAAGCATTATTCTCTGTAACACATATCAACAATAGTAATAACAAAGAACACTGAAAATAAAAATAAACAAAAAGGCTAAAAAAAATAAAAACAAGAAAATAAAAATCTACCTACTAGATATGTACAGAAAAGATCTCCATAAATTAACAACCTGAAAATTTGGGGATCAACCCAAAATAAATATATACAAATGACAGTTTCACACTTATATTATGGCAACACAGAGACACTGAAACTATCAAAAACAAGGGATTACCACCAAACCAAGTTTTTACTACACTTGGAAGTGCGTAAAGGACAAAATATGGGGATAATATTGGGATTGGGGAAATATCAATTGGTTCATGCATGGTGTCAGGAACAGGCAAGTCCTCTGGGTATTTGGATGCAAAGTGATCCAACAAAACTTGAGAAGCACACAATTCTAACCCTAAATTAGGTAACTTTTGGAAGTCTAGTGGTCTAGAAACAACCTCTAAGTCGGGTGAATGATCTTGTGAGATAGATTCATCTATGAAATTAGGGAAATCATATACACAATCATCCACAGGGTCATCTATATATTTTGTATGGAACGGAGAGTCACTACAAGACTGATCTACATCAGCATATAATTTCTGGCATTCCAGAACTCTCAATCTTTGTTCCAAACTAACCGGTTTGTGTTTATAATATTTCCCATATATCATTAAAGGTGATTCCTCACTTACCATAGGTGAAGCAAGAACTTCCTTATGCCGTGACAAATTCATATATTCCCGAAGTGTCATCTTAGATGACGTCTCCTGAGAAGGAGTCATCATCCTCGGAAAAGCACCTGAAAAGAAAAACTAAAACAAAAACAAGTGAAAAGGAAGAAAAAAATCCTAAAATAAAATAAAAAATATTGTACAAAATAATAAATAAATAAAATAAAACCTAAACTATGATTAGAAAATCATAAATACTAATTACAATATTTCACAACCGCTCCCTGGCAGCGGTGCCAAAAATTGATAGGATTTTGAAACCCTATATAAATAACCGCAATCACACGGTGTCTACAATGCAGACAATGGCAAGTACAAGTCGAACCCACAGGGAGCAGAGAAATACTGCAATCAATATCTCAACTAAACTAATCAGAAATAATATCTTTTGGATTTTTCAGAACTAAGAATGAAATAATAAAACAAATTAAACTAATAAAACAACTAAGCAGAGAAAGTCGGTAACCAGGGTTTTTAGTATCCACCACCATTTCTATTTAATTACTGAAGTGAAACATAACTCCTGAGTGTTTGTCTATTGTTCGTTCTATCGACATCACCTATTATATATATTAGAGTCGTAAATATCACTGGGACACCCTAAGCATGGCGCATCAAAAACTCTAAGTCTCATTATACACCATCAAATTGCGTTAGAGAGAAAATTCTACGAAACTAATTATAGGTTCACAAATAATACCTGACTATTCTAAGCATACCCCATCAAAGGATTTGACCCAAGCATGAAATACCAAATAAGTAAACAAATATATTTGCAATCCTATTAACTATACGCAAAGGTTACTGTATTGTACAGAACCAGTGAAACAACAACTAATGTTTTCATTAAATCAACAAATCAAAATTAGGAATTAATCTATTCAAATCACAATAGTTTGTACCAAATAATCAATTCAATTGTCCTAATACCTTAAATGGTTTCAACATAAAACCCTAGCTACAAATCAATTAGAACATGGAGATGGGTTTTTCAAAACCCATTAAAAAGAATTAACAAAAAGTAGAGTGAGAGATTAAACCAAAATAGAGCAATGGTGTCCTCTCCGTTTGATCTCCTCTTTCCAGACCTTTCTAGGTCGTTAGACCCAGAACCAGAAACTCAAAAGAAGTCGCCCCACCAAATTCTCTCTCCTTCCTACTTTTTCTTCTCTTTTCAATCATCCCTCTCTCACACACAGTCGTTCAAGTCCCTCTCCCCTAATGTCCTTTCTCTTCTACGTCAAATACCCAACAGAACTCTGCCTTCCCTATCAGTCCTTCTCTCTTCTTTTTCTTTCTCTTTCACCTGACAACCCTCTTTCTTCAGCCTACCTACCTCCCTAGCCTCTAAACCTAACTCTTCTTCCTTCTTTACCTGACCACCTACCCTCTCTCTATCCAATCCCCATGTCGCTATAAGTCTTCTTTTCTCCCCCATTTTTCTTCTCCTTCCCATGTTCTGTACTAGCCGTCCACCAACCCAAAAGACTCCCCTTGTATCGAACAACCCCCCCTTATCTCTTCTCTCTCCATCTGACTCCTTTAAAACCTAAAAGAATGACCGTCTTCTCTCCTCTGCCTCACCTGCCACTCTCCCTTATCTTTTTTCTCTTACGTTGCAATCCTAAAAGACTCCCCTAACCGTACTTTCTCTTCCACCTACTCTCTAGGTCTTCTCTCTTCTTTTCAATCAACATCCCTCTCTCTCCAGCCTCACACTCTCTCCCTTCAGCCGCTCACCTTCTGATCCCCCTCTCTCTCCAGCCTCACCCTCTTTTCACCTTCTTTCTCTCCGCTTCTCCAAAAAATGAGCAGCGCTCCCTTTTTCCTGTCTCCCTTCTCCGCCCTTCATCTGTTCCCTACTTTTCATCTTTTATACCTCTGACGCACAAAACCTAACTCCCACTAATTCCATGCCACGTCTTCTATACAACCCACTTTTTATTCTTTCCTTGGCCTATTACACTCTTCAAAAGAAATAACCTCACCAGCCACTTTCAACCGAACCACGTGATAAACTCATACCACATCAGCTAAAACTCTTATTTCCCTTTTTATCTTAAGTTTTCTCTGACACGTTTTCACCTTTTTATACTCTTCATGCTTTGTCTCTTTCTTATCCTGTCATGTACATCAGTCCACAACCAAACCTTAACACAGTGGCATCAATAATTATGTTCATTTAGCTCAGTTTTCTCATAACGTCGGGTTTACGCATACCACCTATAAAAACAATAAAAATACATTATTAATACAAATTGAAGTACTAGCAAATACAAATTAAAAGGTATATATGTATAAATTATGCCCGTATCAGTTATTGGGTCCTATGCCAATGCCAGAATCCTTTGATCCTTAAAGTTCATTTGAATCATTTCTTCTTGGAACTTGTTGCAAATTTATGGATTGTTGTTGAATCATTTCTTGTTGTTATGTGTTTATTTACGTTGAACTTTCAACAGACTTGTGGATCATAATTTTATATGTGGATTGTAATCAGTTCAAAAGTCTTGTTGTTATGTGTTTACAGACTTGTGGATTATAATTTTATGTGGATTTTAATCAGGAAAAACAGGTACAAGAACTTTGAACATGTATAGGAAAAACAGAAGAAAAAAAAACTTTAAACAGGTACAGGACCGGAACCGGACCAGTACCAAACCGACCAGACAGGCACGGTTCAAGAACCGAACCAACTCTGGGCGGGACAGATACATGTTCTAAAATAGATAACCGGCCTCAGGTCGGTACAAGTAATCGGGACTTCAAAGAATCGAACCAAACCGATCTTTGTGCATCCCTAAATATCGTCCTTCTTAATTCTCAACTTGTTGATAAATTAAAAAAAATAAAACTCAAACTGACCTTTGTCTCGCATAAGATAACGCCCCCAGACACTTGATATGGGCTTAGCGTTAATAGACAGCAGGTGTTAGCCATCTGCCACAGCTTTAACATTGTCGTCAATCTCATGGCGTCAAGTGGTTGCGTGGGTTCTATAGAGAAATTGCTATCACAGCCACGCCTATGATAAGGGCCGACACCCTCATTTTACAGCGTGAACCAGTCGCAACATAAGAGCAACACCTTATCTTGTTTTTTAGCTCTTAGTGCTCCTTTTCATGATTGAACTCAAGCTGTCTATCAGCAACAAGATCTTTTTCTCAACTGACTCCTTTCTCTGCAACGAAATCTGGCACCAACCCTATCTCATCCTCGAGCCTGTGACCTAACCCAGTCTTCACAGTGATATGAGTTTAATAAGGTTCGAATTTGTTGTAGGCCGGAAATTCAGTTGACTTGGGTGATGAATGGAGTTTGGGTCTATTCGTGTTTAATGAATGAATTGAATGTATTTTTTATGGCTTTTGAATGATGGGTTCATTGGAATTGATCTTTTGCAGGAACTAGTGAGAATTTAAAGGCTATAACAATTTCAAGCTAAAGTGAAGCGAAGATGGCACTTAACCTGTTCGAGTTATTGCCCGAATGACTCTCTCTTCTTTCCCCCAGCGACTAGCTGAGGTTTTATAGCTCACTTGTTCGTTTTCTTCGTGCGCCACTCGACTCAGCTATGTGCAGCCTTGTTTCCGCCTCTACTGCTCCTATCCGTGTCCAGAATTGATGATCTGTATACGTTTATATCAAGTCCATAGAACCTCCAGCTAATGTCGAGAAAGGGCAGCACAATCTGTGGCCATGCGCTTGGACCATCAAGGCAAGATAGTTAACAAGATTGATACTAACCAATTCCTGCCATCCCTTAGCTAGTCTTTTCCATGGGTAAGTTGTTGCAAATTGTTGTATTTAATCTGCATACAATCTCTTCTTGTTGTTATGTTTCCATAACACATAGCCGCCATTAAGCAATTATGTTGTATCTAGGAAACATAATCCTAATGAAACTCAAATTCGTAGAGTTTTTTCTCGCGTAACCATCTCGGAATTCTTCTATATTAGTGATGCTCTTCTCATGATCTTATTCACGCTCTCAAAAGAAGTGTGGCTCTTCCTTCAAGTAAGTAGCTTCCTTCTCTTGAATTTTCTTCTCTTTCCTTTGTTATGTACTGCTCTATCAAACACATTACTCATATTTGTTCTTATGTGTCTTCAATCAGGAAGTTGAGCTCGCAATTGTTCGCACTTAAGGTAACATTCTTAACCATTCTTATTATGTACTTTTTGATAAGAGTAGCTAGCTTGTTCTTTTTTCCTGCTGAACTCTTCAAGCTATCGACCAATCGTTTATTTGCTTATGTTTGTTTCCATGTTCCAAAGATTTTCCGCAGCCCTTCTAGCTCTATATACTGACTTTTATAGCTTGAACGTAAACTTTGCGAACATTCTCCTTGTTATCGTAATCTCGTATAGATGCTTTCTTTGCACGTTTTTATAGAATTTTCGAAGTACTTTGCATCCATCCTGATTTAACATGACTGATGACAAGCTAGGTTTCGATCAAATCTTAATACGTAATTGATCAAGATAGAGTCTTCTTTGAGTAGCTGATAAGGCTTGAAACTTGTATCTCTTCATTCTGATGATAACAAACATCACCAAGTCCTTCTTGAAACTTCTTATGGCTAATACCCAACTCTCGACTGAACCTTTGTTGTCTTTCTCAATCTTCACGTTCTCTATCCAGTTTGTTGCTTAATGTCTGAGAATGGTCAAGCCTTCTGCCATGTTCTCGGAACTTTTGCCATCTTACCTCTCAGTATTTAAGATCTCAGCCATGGCCCTCCATTATAGCATAGGATCTGTAGCTCATGACTAATTTCCTTTGCCTCTTAGTGGGGTCTGACTTTTGCCTTACTTGTCATTCACAGGTCCTTGTGTAGCTGTCCAAGCTTATCCGCAGGTTGCTGTCATTCAGTGCATCAGATTCACGACGATTGCAAGGTTTTTCACGCCTCTTTTGTCATTCACATTATGCTCAAAGCTCTTGTATGTTGTATAAGGTCTTCGAACCGCTTTATTTTGCATGAAAACCAAGATCATCCTATCATGAATATCTCTTGTGACTTTTATTTGTTTGTCTTCAACAGAGAAGAAAGCTCACGACCCATCAAAATTCAGGTACTATTCTTTTCTTTATTCTGGTCGCTTGCTCAATTATTCTTTAAAACTGAAGTATCTCAACACCTGTTGTAAACGTCTCCAAAACTAGTTGTAGTGACAACCCTTCGAGCCAAGAATTTGACTCATGACTATTTTACTCTGGTGTGCGTCTTTGCTACTGATGGAAGATGGGTACTACCTTGTGAGAAACCTCCCTTGTGTGCTGAAGCTTAATCAAGCTTGCTATCCCGACCATCTAACGCTCAAATATACATGCTTTTGGGTTGTTTCCATAGTAACAAACTCATTCCCATAATGAACCAGGTTGTCACTTCTTGCTGGCCTGTATTTCTAGCTTTCACGATCTTCAGTGTAACACCAGTCAGTAATATTACTTCTTTTTAAGTCCTCGTCGAATAATAATCAGACCAATAGCGTACCTGGATTGAGTTTTAGTGTCGTGACCTATTGGCACTAACAATATCACCATTACTGCCATGAACAACACCTCCTAAAATTTTCTTTGGCGCTTACGGCCCAGAATGTATAGAACGTCCATCCCATTAATGCTTTGAAGCACTAGCTGGTCTTTAAAAGCTCATACAATTGCGAGAGGAATTTTTTTAGACCATTTAAGTAGAAGCTTTCAACAAGGTAGTATAACTGACTGTACTTGGTGCGATTCCCGTGGCTCTCATCTCGTTGAAATATTCAAGAGCTCATGAACTATCATCAGTAAGTATGAGTCCATCGATCAAGATATTGTATGAAACAACATCCGGTTCAATTCCAGCACTACTAGCCATTTCCTTTATTAACTCCTTTGTCTTTTCTATTTGAATTTGCTGACAGTATCCTTTGACTTTGAGCAGGAGATTATTGGTATTTCCATTTGCAGGAACGCCGACTCGAGCCATCTCCGTAAGAACTTGTCAAGCACGTTTTATTACTCCAACTTTGAGCAATGCAAGGATAACAGTGGTATACGTTACATGAGGATGACTAGAACTGTCGGTTTGCTGCCTCATTGTCTTAAGCATTCTAACGACATCACTGATATGCCCTTCTATTTTAGTTTCCTCATTCTATAACTGTTAAAACCTCTTTATAGCAATGATCTGGGTCTCTTCACTAGTCCCAGTTGCAAGCGTTTCAAGTACTCTAATTCTAAATTGATACCTATCCTCGCGAGACTTGTACAAATTGTTTCGCCTTCTAATGTGGTCTGCTTAAGCTGCAATTCGTCGCTCAATTCTTGCATAACATTTTTCAAAAGGTCTGATACAGTGAGGCATTTCCCCATTTTTCTTTCTAATGCACTCTTCTAAGATTCCACGAATGACACTCAAAAGTGATTGAGTTGGGGCATTATCCCAACTATTTGATTTCATCATTTCAGATACCTTAGATTCAGGAATACCTCATGAAGCTTATGATGTATCAATGCAGCTGACGGTTCTGATGCAACATGGCTTCGCAAAACACGTTTGAATTTCGAGTCTTGTATATTCTTCCGTTTCTTATCTGCGGACCCCAAAGAACTATGTTTTGGTGGAGAAAAATCCAGTGAACCATCAAATTTTGCTCATGATAAGCTCCAGCTTCTCTTTCCCTGGTTTGTAGAGCTCCACTTCAAGCCAAGAGCTTGACTCATAACCCTCACAATCACCACACAAGCTAGTCTAGCAATTTATGTCCTAGACTCGCTGAAATAACCATACAATCACTTACCATTCAGCCACAAAAATCTGGCGCAGAAGATTAGTTTCCAATGATTCTTGGCTCAGACCTTCTATCAAGCATGACCTTCTATCAAACATCTGATAAGCGTCCTAGCCAACTGATATATGATAGGACTGCTTTCATACTAATGGATACACAT
Organism: Papaver californicum; assembly: GCA_023531435.1. Taxonomy (NCBI): domain Eukaryota; kingdom Viridiplantae; phylum Streptophyta; class Magnoliopsida; order Ranunculales; family Papaveraceae; genus Papaver; species Papaver californicum. Next base: position 390,270 of record JAJJMC010029152.1, read on the forward strand.
CAATTCCTTCCCTTCAAACCTTTGTCTAACAACCATCTTTTAGCCCCCACTAAGGAGTTGAGTTGTTGGCGTTGGCCTTCAGTCCCTTAGGTGAAAGAAATTGGTTAATTATGGCTTGGTGGCATAGTTAAGCTCCAAGGGGTGTATACGAATCCAAGTTGATGACGCTTGAAGCAGACATGCTTAGTCGTGTTTTTATTACACAGTATTCTCATGAAACCTTGACTGGCCTTTTTTTTTACTTCTTTTATACAGGCCCTTGCCAACTGTCTTAGCCTTGCTCAGAGGTCGCAACTACTTCGCACCTCAGGCTCACGACAAACCAAGGTAATATACTTCTTTAAATCATTTGATACCCTTTTACACTTTTTCTTGCAAATCTTCTAGCACGAAGCCTTGCTTAAAGCTTTTCTCTCCATCTCGTTTAACTACACACTACCTTGAATGATTGACAATCCAAAGTGGTTGAGTTATTCCATCTTCACTTTAGCCTTTAGACTTGGTATTATTCTCATTTGAATGCAGGTTGCTCATGTGTTTGACTAGGCACATTATTTGCCTTTTGCTCTGTTTCTTGAGTAGGCACATCAATTGCAGTTTGCTTCCTAGTGGAAAATTTTCTTCAAGTTAAAATAATTACAGGGCTTAGACTTCATGGTGCCGTTGAAGTTCTTTAGCTAGTACGCGCCTCCACTTGCGGGTTTATCTATCCATTTGGTGAAGTAGTCGGTTACAACTAACAAATACTTGATTCCCCCAGGTGCAACGGGAGATGGACCTACAATATCCAATCACCACGGCTCGTAACCGGATGTAGTTATTTGCTGGCCTCTTTATAAGAAGGTCATGCAGCTGACAAGCCAATTATTTTCTTGTATATCCTTTTACGTCACTCTGCATATAAAGCCAGAAGTATCCTTGAGATAAAAGCTTAAGCGCCTGCCTCCAGCCTCCAGAATGTTCCTTATAACACCCTTAATGTGTCTCGGCAAACAATCACTTCCCTACCTCTCAAGTCACACAAGGAAGGTATGGTTCCATTGCAATTGTTTTTGTCTTTCTCTTTTTAAAAAAAAATATTGCAAGTATTTCCGTAATAAATACTTGTAAAAGGTGTTCTCAATTCTGACTAAATCCAAGGCGCGCGTTGACTATAAACCAGATTTATATTATAGAAGTCATCGAGGACTTACCTCACCGAGCATTGGTCGTGCCTTCAACCCTAGCCGCCCAATTATTCATAGTGATATTGAAAAAGGCGACATCTATTGTCTGACCTTTTTAAATTATGCGACACTTTGTACTAAGTCTTGAACGTACGATGCTCGTGTAGTCGAGACTTGATTTGAATGTGGTATGCTCGCGGCTGTGGCAAGCCTTTATGCTCGCATCATGTTGCTGCTCCAAGTACAAATATTACTTTTCTGAACATAGAATTTTCGTCTCCATCTTGTAGATCTTCGAAAGACGAATCTAACGATCCAGAAATAACTCAAATCGGACAAGAAACGAAGAAGTTATTGATGAAACAAGATTTTCACAAACCGAGTGTGTTATCGCATACGTGGCAGTGATGACTGTGTGTAGTATGTTGACATGGCAGTTGCAAGACGATGATGTGGTGTTGTTAACTGGACAAACATTGCTGATGTGACATTGTCTAGTGTTGACATTGCGAGTTCGCTGCTGACGTGTTAGAGGCTAGACATGAATGATTTTAACGTGGCACTGTGGCATGCTGACATGGCAGCTGCGTGGAGTTGACGTGGTAACCGTTGCTTATGTGGTGTTGCTTTCATGGGAAGTAACTGATGACATGGCAGCTAACTAGGATAAAGTGATCAAAAATGCTTGACCCGTGCCAATGACTGGATGGTTTGATGCTGGACCGGGTTGGGCCGTTGGCACGTGTCGAAGGATGATAAAATGGTCCATGTTGAACCGGTTGGGTGAAAAAATGCTTTGGTAATGCTTTCTGCAATCTTGATTTTTGTTATTGTTTTCGTGACGCTTTCTTCAATTGTTTCGTAACGTTTTCTTCAAACCCTAATTTTTTATTTTTTATTTTGTTGATTTTTGATGGAATCTCGTGCATGGTTATGGAATTTTTCTCCATACTTTTTTCAGTGGAATAATACTATTGTTTTACACGAATCCTCTTAATCGGCGGCAATGCTTGTACCAAAAATTATTTTTAGGCACAAAACACGATTGATTTGATGATGATGATGCGAAATAAGACAAGAACACGAATTAAATATAATAGAGACAAGAATTTAACGTAGTTCGGCGAGTTATGCCTACGTCCACGGATGAATCCCCTTAGGGAGAGAAGTTTTATTGATATAAGTATTACATTAGTTTTTCCCTGGGTTAGAAAGCATAGAGAGAGCTCTAAGCAGATGAAATGTGGTGAAAATAGGTAGAAAGTGTGTACCATTTTGAGTTGGATTTCATCCTCTATTTATATGCAGAAATCAAATCTAGTTGTAGTTATCCAAATAACCACCTAGATTTGTAGTTATCCTAAATAACCACTTGGATTTGTATTTATCCTTTAATATTTGTATCTATCCTAGAAGATTCATGTATATCTTCTCCATATTTGTATTTATCTTAAAAGATCTTAGTGTATCTTCTCAAGATCTATGTCTATCTTGGAAGATCCTTATATATCTTCCTAAGATTTATATCTATATTATAATGACTTCCAAAATAAGTCAATCAGGCTTCTCTAATAAGCCAGACGGGCTTCTAGTAAGCTAAATGATTTTCTATCATAACTCATTCATGTTTCTACAATAAACAAGAAGGCTTCCACAATAAGGCAACTGGACTTCCAGACTAAGCCCAGTATGTTTCTATAATAAATAAAAGGTGGCTTCTACAATAAGCCAACTGGGCTTCCAAACTAGGCCTGGTAAGTTTCCTTAATAAACAGAATGGGCTTCCAAATAAGCCAATCAAGCTTCCGTATTAGCAAGACTTATAACCATAAAACAACCTATGTGACTCACATGTGTACTATTTGATAATGGTACAAACAACGTTAGAACGATGGGTTTTTAAATTTATATAACCTAAATTTACATATATATATATATACCCCTAAAACTATTTATGTGATTTAGTAATAGTGGAAAATAAAGTAGGGATAAATTGAACTACAACCATAATATACACCAAATTACCTTAATACTCCCCATTTGTTTGTTAGATGTGTACTAGGTTATGATAGGGGTTTTGGATTGTTGTTTTTTTTTGTGTGAAAATTGTATTTAAAATAGTTGTATGTTTGGTATTTCACGTCTTTATGAAAAATTTATGGAGACCCTCATGGTCTATGCAAACGACTGTTTTTTCATTAAAATATCCTTTTTCCAAAAATTAATGCAAAGCCTTCCCTTTGTTTTTTATTAAATTGTCGATGATTAAGAGAAGGATACATTTTACAACATCTTTTAGGTTCATTCAATTGTTTATATGCTCAAACATCTTCCATCTCATGTTTCAGAACCGTTCCAACAATCTGAGTTCGAAACTCGTCAGCACCAACTCCAGGGCAGTCAATCAAGAAATTCCCCTTTGTAAGCGTGTATTGCCAGACTTTAGTTTCTCCAGGTACTGGAGAAACCTTGCACACCTTGAGAAATAATAAAAATCAAATATTTCAGATCTTTCGGAATAAATAATAAGTATCACAATGACTACCATCACAAATCACACTACACCTGGTGCAAAGTTATAAACAATATGTAAAGATATAATCTACCAAGACATCTAAAGCAAGCATTATACATACTTCTTAACTACTTTGCAAATCACATATTGTATATGACATTTTTATAAATTTTAGTTATGGGAATGGGCATCCCTTTAAAGGTGGGTGCCTAGTGTTTTTTTTTTAAGTTTGTCGTTGATTATTAATAAAATTATTTGATCAAGAAAAAAAAAAGGAAAACAAAATCATAATGTCATTTCTTTTAAAAAACAGTAACTATTAAACCAAATTAGTGTGTCATTTGGATAATTGCTTTGACAAACAATCCATTTTCTAAAACCAAAATCCATTGTTACAAAATCAATGCTGAGGTAAACTAAGAAGTCCTAGACTTTTTAGAAGATCATTTCTCAGGAGCCATTATGTATGATTCAGGATCGATATTCTCCCTAGCCTTCTGTTTCTTCAGCTTGTTTGATTTTTTCTGAGCAGAGTAAAACCAAACATAAGTAGGAGAAAATACAAAGAGAAGAAAAGATTCAGGTTTTAATCCTTTTGTAGGTACAATACAGAGAAAATTGGAATTATGACTTTAAATTTTTTGGGAGGATAGTTTATTTATCATGAAGATCATTTCGTAAAAATTACGTGGCAATGCATCAATCTAAGACTCCCAAGTCCCAACCCCATCAAAGTTGGTGAAAATCTAACAGTAGAATAAGTGATTCATTATCTATTGTAAATTTCAACCAACTTTCACTGCAAATAAAAGTCCTAAAGCGATTCAAATGAAGTGATCTTCCGTGCAGTTGATGCACATGGTAAGTAGATCATTCTCACATATTAGATTTTCTACTCGTGACGCTTAAAGGAAAAGGCATACATGTGAATTTCACCAAATTTGTTGTCTGGTTATCCTCTTTAATAGTACTCCCTCTGTTTTAAAAAATAGGTTTGTTAGGTTTTGTACAAAAAAATAAGAAAACCAATCATTTGAACTCTTTTTTCATATTTTTTCCTAATTTATCCTTCAGAAAAAAAATGGTCCCCTTTAGGGCTGCACAAACCCGACCCAGACCCGCCACCCGACCCGCACCCGCCCATTTTTACCCGGCCCGCCGATTAACGGGTCGGGTGCGGGTGATATTTTCTTTAACCCGTCATATGGCGGGTCGGGTGCGGGTGATACCTCCTCTCACCCGCCCCACCCGCCCAACCCGCCAGCTTTCTTTCCTTTATAATAAAAGAAGGTAAACCACTAGCCCTTCAACATTTTTTCTTCAACTCCGTCTCTCCCAATTTTTCTCTGCTACTTCTGTGCAATTAGGGCTTTTGATGTTGTCCTTGGCAAAGAAAGGAGGAGATGAAATTAGAGAAGATGGTGGTGTTATTTTAGGTCGAAATTACTGCAATCTAAAGTCCGTCTGCGTTTTAGCTATGATTCTGTTGTGCCGGCATAACAACGAGAAGAAGTGCGTTTGATGGTTAGAGGACGGCGAAAAATGGATTATGAGTATCTGAGTCTGTTGATGGGGTTTTGCCTGGGCTCGAAAGAAAAGAAGATGCAGGTGCTGGAAGTTGGCTCTGTGTTCGAATGGGTTTATATTGTGAACTCAGGGAAGAAGAATTGAGATGGGTTTTAGTGATTGTTCTTGAAGAAACAAGAAATGGGTTCAATTGTGGTTTCGATGTAGAACATTGATTTCGAATTGGTGGCAGTTTGGTGGAGTTCCAAGGGTCGCTGGTGGTGTCGGAATCCAGTGAAGAAGAATTGATGGGTCGCTGGTGGTGTCTGAAACAAAAGAAGATGGTGAATCTGAGCTGAGATAGATCTGGTGAAGATGGCTAACGACTATTGGTGGTTGAACTCGTGGAACTGAAATCAAGAGAAGAAAAGTCTGATGTTATTGGCAGAGTGGGTGAGCTGGTAGTGAAGGATTGATCTGGTGTTTGATGGTTGCTACAGTGAGGAGCAAGTGATGAAGTTGTCGGGTTTGAATTGATGATGTTTGTTGTTGCCTACTGCCGTGAATGATTGAGATGATTTAAATGATGGGTTGTGTTGAATTCTGAATGAATGTGACAGAATGAAATTGCAGGGAAGAAGTTGGATAACGTCAGAATCACACCAAGTTCATGCCGGAAAACCACTGGAAAAAATGAGTTACCAGCAAGAGAAGTAATTGCATGAAGAAATTACAGAAAATGAGTTACCACTTACTAGTAAGAGAAGGTTTGATTCAAGATTTCAGGGAAGTGATCGATGATGTTGTCGTGGCTTTGAAGCTGTTGAAAGCCTGAAATGGAGTTAGGGCTTTTGATGTTGTTCTTGGCAAAAAAAGGAGGAGATGAAATTAGAGAAGATGATGGTGTTATTTTAGGTACATGGTATTGATTGAATGATTCATTCTGTGTGTGTTGATGAATGTTAGGAAATTATGCAGGAAAGGACAAGGAAGAATGACCTGAAATTGGTCGGAAAACAGAAAAAGAGAACTCTGTCGGATTTTCCTTCAGCCGAGTTGAATCTGGGCGGGTGACCCGCATCCACCCTCACCCATCCGCACCCGACCTGCCGAAATGACAGGTCAGACCCAACCCCACCCGTCCTACGAAAGGCTGGGTGTGGGTGACTACTTCAGTCACCCGTCAACTGGCGGGTCGGGTGCGGGTGGGGCCAATCCGACCCACCCCACCCGATGTGCAGCCCTAGTCCCCTTGATATTTTAAAGAGAAACATGAAAGGCAAATGGTCCCCTAACTTATTAAAAGAGAAAAATGTGATACCTATTATGAGCAAAATAGTAAAATTATAATACTTAACTTACAATTTACGGAAACCTATCTATTTTTTTAACATATCCTTAAATGAAAACATTGTCTATTTTTTAAAAACGGAGGGAGTATTATATAAACATTCCAATACTACTACACAGTTAGAACCTTTTGAACCAAACTTAACGTTGACAAACATTAGTCTATTTACCTTTACGTTCATCGCAGTAGCAGCCAGGTCATCCTTGTCATGGGCTCTGGCAGACTTCTGCTTGGTTGGTTTCCAAACACCATTAACTTAAGTAAAGAATGTGAAAACAGATTACTACTCAACGTACACGTAAAATATAGTTATCCAGAGCAGAAACACATAATGCTTGAAAAGAGCTTTATAAAACAAACAAACCTTAGGAGCAATAAAGACCTCCTCTCTTTGCCTTTTGCTTTCGACTGATTTTTCTGCCTGCTTCTCATGCCATTTCTTTTGCGACTTCTTTTTCTCACTTAATATTATTTGTTGAAAAGAACATTTAAAGTTATGACATTGATCTGGCTGTATCAGACCCAAGTGATCCCAATACAAACAGCTTAACTCTATTCTCTATTGACACGGACGATAAGTCTCACATGACTAACTATCAGAAAGATGATTAAGTATTGTCTTGGAAACAAACTTCCCCATTCGAGCCTTTTTTTCATGTTTTTCCCGGCAGGTTTGAAAAAGGATCCTAGGTTTGAAAAAAGATCCTAAAGTGTCTAGGGTTGGGCCAGAAGAGTCTCTTAACGCCTTCTTTTTTCTTTTCGTCGGAGTTATTTCACAAAGACTTGCCATGGGAAGGAAGAAGGGGGCAACAAGCACACTTGGAGAGCGCAGTACAATGGAGAGTTGTATGCTGCGTTCCGGAAGGATGTTTTCCTAGAATTTGAAAATTTTGAAACCGATTAAAATTTAGGTTGTTTTGTTTCGATGTTTGCAGGAAATGGGTCATCATCAAGATTCGCGCAATAGTACTTTTTCTAAGGTATCCAGGTTTCTTTTTGAGAATTGAAACGGTGAGGAGTTTTATTCAAGCAAATAATATAATCTCAAATGACTGGGTTTCTATAATTGAATTTCATCCATGGTACCATACCGTTTGGATGAATTGTATGTTGTGACTGAATTTTTCAATATGCGTATTACTGATGGTGTCCTGCAACAATAGAGTTTTCAATTAGAGGCAAAGATGAGTAGAAAAATAAATCGAATCATGTAAGTTAGAATCAGTTTCAAGCTTGGCTAATAAATCTTACAAAAATTTCCAGAACCTGATCAAGATAGGTTAATTACATATTAGAACTTTCGAGATTATAAATTCAGCAGTAAAACACAATCGACACAGGTGACTAAATTCTTACAGTTAAACCACAATCGACATAGGAAACTAACAAACAATTGATAGTTTGGCTAATGTATCATACATAGCATTGCTTGGTGATGAGACCAAGTTGGAGCGGCAGACACTGCGTTCTGTCATTCCGTTCTTCATCGCCTCAATACCAATGTATCAGCAAGCTTAGGACTGCAGAAACAGTGGCCAAAGATGAAGCATTGTTATTAGCCAGACAAATTCTCATTATCTGAAATAAGCTGAAGCTAAACTTTTCAAAACAAATCTATAGAAGATAATATGATAGAGAACCTTGAAGAATGAAAGTATAGCTGCAAATGCTAAGATATATGAGTCAGAAAATATCAACTACTGCTCACTATGTAGGTACTCTATTAAAGAGTATGTACTTTGACAAACCCATGTAGTAACAGCAATAACTAATTTCAATTGACCTGCATTCATCAATAAGAAGGAAATACACCTACCAACAGCTCGAATATGCATGTAGCTTATATTTGTGCTGGTTTATCATGCGGAATCACAAATAATTCTAATATACAAAGGGAATATGATAGTCATTAACCCCACAAATAGTTATTCGGCAAGACTTGTTGCACAGTAAGCCATAAAATTAGGAAATTATGATTGGCTAAATAGCAATAAAAACTAATAAAAAGAGCATACATCATAGTGATACCATTATTTCATTTCAAAAACCTCGGGATTCCAAGGTTGAAGAAGACCTTAGTTGCATTTGTGGATGACAAAGAGTACTCGCTTGTTCAAACAAACAGGGACAGGAATAAACATAACTTCTTAATTGGGTACTTTAAAATTCTATATTAGGGGATGAATTGTACCTTGATATTTTCGAACACAAGCCGATGAGATGACGATGATAACAGGTGTTTCCTTTATTCCGTGGGTGTCCAGGTTACGACTAAGCTCACTGGTGGACTCGCCCCATAGTGTAATCTTTACATTGGTGCCGTTGAGATAAAAAGGGCGTAAGTGGCAAGCTAGACTTGTCACAGGCAAGCAGCTACTATTGGTAAGCTTAAAAAATGAAGAGCACGATAGGTGGGTGCATCTTTTAGAAATACCTTAGGTTCTGTAGAGTGAAGTCGCGCATCACGCACGGCTAACCATTGCCTCGCTTCTTTTCTTAAATATTCGTAAGACTGACCAATGATATATATGGTGAATCCATGAAGATAACACTAAAGATTAAGTAAAGTGTGAATGTTGGGGGCTACTTTAATTAACAATGGAAAGGCTAGACAGAAAAGATTATCCATAAGGTAAGTGTTTGATAAACGGGATTCAAGATCCTCAAATGGTGTAAAAGTGAACTTGTGTTGAGGAATTTTAGTTGGGGTGCCGTATAGATATTTCGCCTCAGTATCCCAGTTGAAGAATAGGTGGTGTTCATTGCGTGATGGACGGAAAATCTTCTTTTCACCAAGAATGGCGAACTTATTCAGGGAATAGACTCCACCGACGCGTGGCAGAGGGTCAACTTCCAAATGAACTTCTTTGGTACCACACCATGCAGCTTGTCACCCTAATGGAGGCATAATCATTATTGGTACAGTTGGAAAACATTTAAGATATAATCCATGAAATGTCAGAGCAAGATAATGACAGATAAACAACTATCAGGGATGATACTTCCAATGTCATCGAGAATGAAGAGGTCAAGGCTGGTGACCTAGTTCGTCCTCATAAAATCAAGTTCATTCAACTTTCTTGAGATTCGAACGCGATTCATCATTTTTGTGCCTTTTTCCGCCTCAGCTATATGTGAGAAAGTTTTGTACGTGACAGCGAGTCATTTGGGAGTGTTGTTGACAATCTGGGAACCCATTTGGAAAAATTGGGAGAGTACGGACTGCAGAAAATGGGAGTATCCAGAGTAAGCTAAAGATTCATTAATGATAGAGAAACTATAATGATTACGCAGATTTGAAATAAATTCGTTTTCGAAGACCCAAAAGTAGGTATTATGTGGATCTCTAAAATTAATCGATCAAGTTGAGACAACAGGGCAGAAGCCAGAAAATAGCCATAAATCGAAATTTTAACACCAACTAATAATGGCATAACCAACCTATACTGTTAGAGAATTATCTGGGATGGGCATGGTTTGATTTCTTTATGTCATTACCAAGAAAATAATTTATAGGATTAAGCCATTAACAATATCGTAACACACTAAATCAATCTTTCAAAACAAAACCCCAAAAAGAACAATTTATGGGTTTAAGCCATTTACACTTAACTACCTGTTGAAGAAATATTTTGAATGATTATCTTAGTTTCAGTAACTAAAAAATGGATATAAATTGCTCCCTTGGTATTGATCCTTATACCAACAAAACAATGAAAACACCTGAAAAAACTGCCAAACCCTAATCCAAATATTGGGTTTTTAACAAAATCAGAGAACCCTAAATTGTGCATAATTACAGAGAACAAAATTGGGTAGAAAATCTAATCAAAGGTTAATACTAAGACAGCTAAAAATGGGGGGGAAATGTCATCACATCTTAAACGGCCAAAAAGCAACAAAAATGAGATAATCACATCTTACAAAACCAAAAAGCAATGATGGACTACAATAACATGGGGGATTGTTTCAGGTTTACCTGAGATGGATGGTGGACGTTTGCTGGATATGTCCTGCAACAACAAAATAACTGCAATATCCAAAGAAATAAAATAACCTAATGAGAATGGAAACAGAAATTCAAATTGAAAAAACAACAAAAATATGAAATACTTATGACCTAAAAAATCTGAGACTGAAATCAAAAACAAGATGGTACTTACCGTATAGAAGCCTGTGAAGATGATACCCACAGGTTGTATTTATGTACTGGAACTTTTGAGATAGCATTTTGGAATCAATCCAATCGCAACGTATACAATCGAAATTAATAATCAAAATTGAAATTGTTCGTCAGTTTAGAATGAGAGGGATTGACAGGAGAAAATCAAGGAGGAGAATAAAAAAAGGTGAAGAACTGTACATAAGTGAAGCAAAGAAATCATGGGCACAAATAAGGGGAAGAAAAAAAGATGAGGAGCCTAATGAACAGGTTTAATGAGATTCGACGTTAGGTGTTGAAACGGAAGCGTTGGGTTGAATGGGTTTGTAACGTCAATTGAAGAACAAATCTGGTACGTCGGATGAAGATTGAAAATGGGGATTTAATATGAGCCACGATTTATGTATGATACAAATCCGTTGATTGGTGAAAAAAAATTTTAGACGGTTGGATTGAGATAAGACCGTTTCTTTTTGTATGTAAAATTAAAAAAATTGAAGCGAGGTTAAAATGGAAAAAACAAAATTTACAACTTCAAGCACTATTCATAGGACAGTTATCTTTATATATTAGACTATGATCAACTACCTCGAGTTTCTTACTTTTATTTTCCCAAATATATACCAAATTATTTTATTGTTTTTAGTTTATTTGTTACTAGACATGTAGTAAAGAAAAAAAATGAAATAAAGATAAAATACGAATTATGAAAAGTCAAGCTTAACTTGGGTTAAAAACAAATCCCTAACTTGTTTTTATTCTTTTTACTAAATAATAGAAGATGTGGTAGGGAAGGGACTGGTTCCATCACTTTTAATAGCATATGGCAGTTTTCTTTTAATTTGTAAATAATATAAAATCGCTAATATACCCTTATTTTTATTAATAAGACATTTTATTATAGGCATGGTACGGGGTGAAATGAGAAAGCATTATTTGCAACTTCACTGCCATTGTTCATACCCCAATTCTCTTTATATATATAATAGATTTAGAGGATAGATTGGAATTCAGAGAGATTTCTCACAGCCTGGTGAAAGGTTCAGGTGGTGGTCGAGACACAGGTGGTGTGGGATATAGAGATGAGCTCATGTTGAAGTGTGTACGAGAATAAGTTGGTGATGGAACGTTGTACTGTGATAGATTTATAATTTATTATATTTTAGTGTCGAATTCATATATTTATTTGTTACTCTCTCAGTTTCAAAAGATAGGTTTGTTTGATTTCATATAAAAATTTAAAAAATCAATCATTAAAACCTTTTTTTCGTATTTTTCCTAATTTATCTTTAAGAAAAAAGTGGTCTCCTACATATGCTAATAAATAAAAATATGAGAGATAAATAGTCCCCTTGATTTGCTAAAAGAGAAAAGAGGAGAGAGGAGTGGTCCCTATATGGGTAAAATAGTAATCTTAAAACATTTGATTTTCCTTTTATATAAACCAACCTATTTTTTTGATATACCCATATATAGTAACCAAACCTATTTTTTTGAAACAAAGGGATAGTTTTTCTTGTAAATTATTATATTTTTTTTCTTTTTATATATATTGCAATAGGTTATGTCAACCAAAATAAGTGAAAATAAATTTATAATGAGTGAAGAAGTGAAGTACTAAAAGTGGAGGGAGTTTTATATGCGTATAGAGCAAAAGAAGTCATCAAACTTTATATAAAACTTGTTCACATTGAGGAGTCTTTACTTGTATTTTGTATAGAATGAAAAGATAATTCTAACGTGTCAAGAATCACTCAATTTTGTTGAGAGACAAAGAAGTTATAATCAAAAGTTACAAAATAGTGAAACTAACTTGGATTTAGTTTTTGTTGATGTTTGTTGGGCCTAATTAGGCCTGCGCGTTAAGGTTAAGAAGGAATGCGTTTTGGGATTATGTTTGGACGAGATTTTTCTTTAACGTGGGTACTTTGCAAGCACTGCAACACTTTTACATATATAAGTCTAAAGAGCAATAAGATCACACGTCTACACAATAGAGAACATGGATCTAGTGCTAGATATTGGTGAGTTTGAGATTTCTCAACGATCGTACTAAAGGTTTGCTTTGCTTTTCTTCTTCAATATTTTCCACGGGGTTTAGGAAACCCTTGAGTAGCTAAATTTCTCATTCGTAAGGATGTAACCTGAACTCACGAATATGTTGATTAATGCATTGATTTTGTTACTCACTAACTTTTTTATCGTTTATGTTTTACTGCATACAATCGTTGTATGATTGAATACTTGTTTATTTAAGTTGCAAATCAAGTGAATACATTTTCATATCTATAACTTGTTAGGGTTCTTAGGCAACTTTATGAAGAAGCCTAACAACAAGTAGCAATTTGTGAGCACTAGCAGTGTGAATCGTGAAGGAAGTCACAAGTAAGATTTGACCTAAGGTTGACTACACCATGATTGTGCGTTGTATATCCTATGAATATTATGTCCCATAAACCTTAATGATTTCCTCAAGTTGAATCTTTTAGAAATTATACTAGGTTATTTGGTGGAAAAGAATTTGCATATATTAGCATTTGTAGTATTTATTGACCTATGAAGGTGTAACGAAGTATTAGACCAATTGGTGATACTTTAGTGTTACTTATAACATGAGAGAGCGGATAATAATTTTAATGTTTCATTGAATAACATGCGTGGTGATGGATGACGGATCCTTTAACCAACTTCTGTTTTTGATATTTTATGTTTATCATCATACCTTTCTGTATTTATAAATTTTAACTTAAAACCCAACCGAACCACTCTAGTCACCAAAGACTTCGACAACAAATAACAATTCCATGTTATCTGTAAGAATGATTCCTTGCTAACTTATGTACTCGTTACTATAGGAAGTATAAAAAATATTTTTCGGTTGAAGCCCATCAACGTGATATAAAAGAGGGTAATGGTATGGACTAGTACTGTGATGGACCAGAAATTTCTCCCCCAGCGCCATGCTCGGCAGGCTAAAACTCCATGATGCGCCATTCACACTACGTAACCGGGTTATAAAATATCTTTTTTTCCCAAGCAAATGCACACTGCTTTGCCTTTCCAAACATGATTTTCAAGCATGACACTTATTTGTACGTATCTCCACACCGTTCCAAACTTACCCTTGTTCTGCTAAGGATGCAAGGTCACAACTGGCAATGGAACGTATTTGGCATGCGCCACTGACTTGCAAGTATTTTCCAGGTCTTGGTCATGCCTGGGACTAGCACATAGGTCATTGGAGGACCTATTTTCCGCTTCATCACTTTACTTAGACAATGAAATGGATGCATGCATTGATCCTGCTCGTGCCAAGGTTGCAGCATCCAGATACATGTCATCCATGTTGTGCATGTTCCTTGTAATGCAATTGGCCTACACAAGCTCCCTAACTTGCAATCTGGATAGATTCATTTTTTGGCCATGCACAAGTTGCAATTTCTGCATGCCAACGTCGTATAACTTGATAGAAAGTATGATATCCAGTAAACGGAATGCAACTACCTCGTCAAGTGTGCAAAAAACATCTTTTGCCTCACACGCCGAGACATATGATATGGGTTACCAAAATATGTCGAAATCATTTCCCAATTAGATGATATGAGTAACAAAATGTTGGGCCTTAATGTGGCTGCCTGCGTACCCTACCCTTACCATGAAGGGATCAAGCACATACTATAGATCATTCGAAGGGCCATCTCGAATAAAACAAGCTCTCAAGTCTATTAATATCCAACACCGATGATAAGGGTCAACTGTTACAAGAGGATACGCTTAGGCATATAAAATATGCATCATCAACAATTACCAACTTGTGTCACAAGGCCAAAATCCAAGCAACGCCTAGTTCTTACAGGCCAAGGGACTTTTACAAGAGTTTCACAAGATTGTGCATGATTGATGCCACTGAGTTTGCAAATATGCATTCTCAGGTTGGGGACATGTAAATTTTCGCAACATTCATCTTTCCCTTTAGAATGCATCAAAGTGATGCATTCTCAGTGTAACAACACAACAATATGATGCTTTCTCATCATGAAACATCATATGCATACAACATAGGCAAGATAATGCATCTTAGCCTATATGCATTTTCAACCAACACCTCCACCCTATATATGTCTTATTGACATTTTTACATATTGGAAAACATAGTTATTTGATATATACCGACTTCCACCTCCTTTTCGTGACAACGACGTAAGGAAAATGATGCATATGATGCATATCTCGTTCCCGGCCAACGTACCCACTTGTGAAATGCACCATAGTGATGCATTTTCAGTAAGCAACCTAGCATAATGATGCAGTTGCATCGTAACACATACTCGGGTAAGAAATGTAGCATAATGTTGCCCTTGCACCATAATGCACACTCGTATAGGCAACATAACATAATGTCGCATTCTCTGAGTAAAGGAAAGCATAATGATGCATTAGCATCATGATGCTTCCTTGAGTAAGCAACACGATATAATGATGCACTAGCATCATAATGCATCCTCAATTAAATTTTATAAGGTCCTGATGCATTTCTACTTTACTGCATCTTTGGCCAACACTCTCTCCCTGTATATGTCTTACTCGTATTTTTACGTATAAAAATAGGGGAGATATTTGCAATATACCGAGTTCCACCTCCTTTTCACGACATGATGCATCCTTGGTAAGCAACATAGCACAATATTGCGCCACTTTGAAAGCATAATGATGCATTAGCATCATAATACTTCCCTGGGTAATCAATAATGGTTAATGTCGTATCTCTTGGTAAGGGACAAACACAATGATGTTTTAGAAGTTTCATACTATATGATGAGTTTCCTATTTTAGGCTTAGGTTTAAGTTTAGAAGTGGATTCCTAGTTTGAACATTTCTTTTTAGTGAAGTTAGTTTGCTATATAAATAATTTGTAGTAGGAGTTGATCTATGAACACATATCAATACATATCACATTAATGTTATATTTTGAGTTTTGTATTTCAACTTGGTACCAGAGCAGGTTATGATCTAAGGGTTTTCTAGTTTGCCGGCGGCGGTAGCCGTTTTCTCTTTCTACCGTTGCCGAACCATTAGTAGTTATACTTTTACCGGTGGACCATCAGTAGTTATAGTTTCGCCAGTGGTCGAAGTTATGAGAACAAGCTATCAGTTGAAGTTATGAGAAAAATTCTGAAGTTTTTATATTTTCGTTAATGGTGCTAGCTTTGCATGCATCATAAGATTGTTATTTTTGCTTGCGTCTTCACAGTGAGGTAATAGTTGAGGTATGATGCTTGTGAGGGATTTGTTGCTGATTTGAGTTGGTTAATAGTTGGTTATACATGTTTTTCTTCTTTTTAATTTTTTTTTGTGGTGTTCACCTACAAGTAATATACCTTATCCTTTCAAGTTGGACACTTCTTTCCATTATGTACTCCAACTTGAGGGAGGAAAAGATAAATATAGTTGAGGTTGAGATGAGATCAAGAAACGAAATCAAGGAAAATGTAGTTGAGGTTGAGATAAGATCGAAAGGAGATCGAGAGACGAGATCAGTTGGAAGGTTGTTACATCAGGAAGAGTTGAGATAATTATTACAGTCGAGATATAGGTGACATCAAGATGAGTAGATTTGGCATCAAGATAAGAGTAAATTGATGAGTTGAGTTGGCATCAAGATAAGAGTAAGCTGATGAGGGTCATAAAAAGATGTGAAAGATGATTAAAATAAGTCATCCTATCTAATTGGAAGTTGGACAATAAGCAGCTCCGTCTTTATGCTACTTTACAATGGTGTTGAGTTGGTTTGAGTTTTTTTATGCCCAGTTGTGTGTTATCTCTAGTTGAGTGATGAGTGTGTAAACACATCATTTTAAATCTTAGTTTAAATTTATTAGTTCTCTATTTTGTACAAATTTGATGGGGTTTGTTTAGTTTTGCTGTTTTTTAGGAATAAAGTTTTTTGGACTAAAATACGGAATTTTGCCCGTAAAATGGCGGAAATCGAAAGCTAGTCTCAATTGCTTATCCGACTTTCTCAAGACACGAAGGCTCACGATAGATAATCCGAAAAATTAAAGCTAGTCAAAATGGTCAGTATGATTAATATTACCAGACCATAAATAGAAATCGAAAAACAAATTTGATAATGGATCCTATTTGGGAATTTTAGCTACAAACATGGAAACAAAATCTCTTGGTTTGGATGTGGACCAAATGAAATGGGAAGGAATTATTTTATGTCGACATCTTTTTTTGCGTTCAAATTTTATAAGACATGGAGGATTGATGATGTGGTTGTAAAAGTAGTAAATAAGGATTCAAACACTCAGACTTGTGAAGATTTGTTTTTAAATTTAAATTCTAACACTAAAATAGAAAAGTCAAACAAAAGATGGTATCAAGATTATAGAGAAGACCGAGACCAAGGATTCCACCATTTACCATTTTTAATTGAATAAAAAATATTAATTCTTATAAATTCTAATCATATAAATGACTCTAATTTTGCCAAAATAACAGAATATTAAAACATTGATTGTAAATCCTAAGCATGGACCATCAAAATACTTAAGCTAAGCATGACCCATCAAATTAAATGACAACCAATTAAGAAAAATCATAAATTTCAATTAAAATTAATGCAAAAGTCATTAAAGAATTATCACTTAATTATAGAAAATGGCTTCCTACATCGCCTCGGTAATTGGGATTCGCTTCTCATGTTCAACACTCTCTCAAAATAATTTTACAAAGCTCAAAAAGTGTTAAACAAGAAGAAAAAATACAAGAAAGAACTAACCAAATGAGTAGCAAAAAGATTAAAATCTTTTTATTGAATCAACGACTCCTTATGTGAGCTTTCTAGTCCAGAATTGTAGCTGCTATTATTCATGAAAACCGTTGCTTAAGCTAATGAATACAAAAGATTTGGTAACGGTTTCCAGCGACACTTTCAACCAGCCTTTTGTTGTTGTTCTTCTTCTTCGCCTGGATAGTTGCAGAACGTGTTTTTTCGAACTTTTTTTTTTTTTTGTTAACTCAATTCTGGCAACATCCAGCCTCCCAAAACTCCTATACACCTCTCCTATTTATATTAGAATAATCAACAACCCTTCAAATCTTCTCTTTTAATCCCACAATACTCTCAGAGATATTCTTCCTCTTTTGATCAGATCTTATTTCTCGATTCATCATGGTAGTAAACTCTCGATGAAACTTTTTGTTTTTTTTTCTTTAATACAACTCGAGAATAATTTTTGGTGTTATGTCCAAATTTTGCTGAGATACTTTTAAACCAAACCGAGAGTATTTCCTTTTTTTTAGCGAGATTTTATCACGTCCACGAGGTTCTGTTTTGATTTAATTTGAGTCCCAATCTCGTACAAACACATATGGATAAGGTAGGAGAGTATTCTTTCTTTAAAACCTTAAAAATTCTCCTGAAATATCTGTTTATCATTTCACGCAGATGAGAAAATATTCTCCCGCCAATTTTTATATTTCAAATTCAAGAGGTGGGTGCCTTTATCCAATTGGTGGGTGCCCTTAACCAATCTCTTGGGGTGCCTTTATCACTTTTGAGTGTGCTTTTAACACTTTTTTTGCCGATTTTTCCCAAATAAACACATAAAATAACACAATTATAACACAACCGAGCACTATTAATATAAAGAATTGAAACAAATCAGACACAAAAACGTGTCTATTAAATACCCCCAAATTTATTATTTGCTAGTCCTCGATCAAATCTAACCTAGAAAATAAATATCCTAACTCACTGTCGCAGGCATCACGATTGCACTTAGCGTGTACAACAAGCCTTTAAACCCATATGTGTCCCTATCAGACGAGTTTTGTCTCGTGAGGGTTTACAAGAGATATACCCACAAAACCTTTTACTCCAAGCTCTAGCTACTTGTGCACGATTGAGGGTAGACATGTTATTTAGTTGGCTACAAAATTCTTTGGCCATGGGAGGCATTACCTTTATTTGAATCCAATTATTGTACATGAGTTTGCACTCAAGCGTACTAAAATTCATATATAAGAAAACAAAGCACTACTCATAAAGTCGTATAATGGACCACGATACTCGGAATCTGACAAACCACAATCACATGAATAGATTAAGAAGATGAATATGGAGATAGAAGTGTGTGCATATTGACTAAGGTGAACGGTGTTTCCCATAATATTTGTATGATCATCAGCGCCAAGATGAACCCTAATATATTGAGATACGCACCCACTGGTCTGAATCCTAATTCTAGTATCAACTCAGTTGGTATGTACAAGGGCCCCAGCGGTCGATTTATTGAATATTGTTATTTTTTATTTATTTATTTTTATGTATTTCCGACAACATGATAATATCTTTTGAATCTAAGAGCATGCTCCTTGTCAGCAGATTACATGATAGTTCCCATAGATCCTGCGTTCCACGCTTGCTTAGGCGACGGAAACAGAGAGAACACACACATATTGCTATCCAAGTGTCAGATTTTTTTTAATTATTGGTCAAGTTCAATTAAAATAATGGGGCTTGATCTCAATCATTCTGCTTCATCCTAGTGGCAACAACAAGGCGATACTAATGTCCCACCAAATCACTTAGAGAAACACAAAAACTTGCAAAAAAAAACAACAACGTGATATGGTGACGACTATCATGTTATTTCAAACACCTTAGCTCTGCCCTTTTATGAATAGACCATTTAGCTGGGAACACCAATTCTTATAGACATGAATTTTGTTTCAATATACCTAGAATGGTTAGTATCATCCTGAATTGTTCATAAATTTCTAAATTTTTGAGTTTTTGGTACAACTAAAATTTTTAAATTTTTCTCCCTTACCCCCAAACTTAAATTGAACATAGTCCTCGATGTTCTAAAGATAAATGAATGAAAGCATGAACAAAGTAAAAGAGATAATGGTAGATATTACCAGCACCATGTACCAAAATCATATGGGTTTCCTCCCATAGAGCGTTAAGTTTAAAGTCTTTGGCCAGACCAAGAAAGCATTAGTCACAATTTATGAATCATATAACAATAGTCTAAATAATTGTGGATCCTTAAAGTCAATAAGATTTGACTTATATAGCTGACCAAAATGGAATATATGAAATTGGTGGTCATTCTCATGAAAATATGTCGATTTAAACTTCATAAACTATCCATGTTTTGTTCCAAAGTTTTTACGAATTGACACATTATGAAATTCAGATGTTCCCACATTTAGTAGAAACGTATTTGGTGGGAAAACAAAGTCAATGGTATTATGATCCGGGTAAACCACATCAACATGATGATGGGTTTCTGATGACTGAATTTCTTTTTGGACATAATCAGGCTCGGGGAAAAGTGTATGAAGATAATCTCTTAAAATGGTAGAGGCACACATGTCAAGTCCCAAGTGAGGGAATTTAAGCAAGGACTTGAAAATCACAAAAATCATTGGTACCCCCAAACTTAGAGTGGACATTACTCTCAGATGGACTAAAAAATATTGGATGAGTTCTAATGTCCCTACACTCAGATTCTCCTGAGGAATGGTTACCATCATTATCAAAACCATACAATGGGTTATCCAAAGTGTTCCTTAAAGCCTCTTCTTCTAATTCAGTGATCCCAAGAGGTTCATCACACATATAATGGATTGTTATACACATTGCTTTGTAAAGGATCATGAATAGTCATATAATTTATGACAACATCCTCACTCATATTTAAAATCTTCATGTGTCTATCATCTTCATCAGTAACTATTATTTTTGAATCATTAGACTCAAAACTACTAGTCTCAGGACATACTCATTTCTCTAACCCATCATCGTCTTCATTATAATAAGAAAATATTTCACCGTCTAAAACAATTGTATCCCTAGTTAAATCCTTTTCCTCTTGAATAGGTAAATAATTATCAACATTATTAGGATTGGAACTAGAAACATCATTATTATTATGAAGCTCAATTGGTGTAAAAATTTCCTGGTCATTATGACTACGAATTTCAAATTCTTCATCACTACTATCCTCATCCTCATAATGATATGAAGATGATTGAACCTTATTTGAACAAGTAGTGTCTTCAATTCTAACTTCGCCCTCTAGATTACGTAAATATTTGTCATTATTATCAAGGGTAAAATTGGAAACACTATTTTAGAAATTAAATTCGTTTTGAGCAATATTAGCAGTTATCCGTTCTTCTTCTTCAATTTCATCTAAACGTGTTTTAAGTTCACTGAGAGCGGTTTCTAAAGTTGCAAGTTCTCTATTCTGATCTAATGACTCTTCATAAAATTCTTTCATTAACATGTCACTTCTACGTATCGACTCTGTTAACTGCTTCATTAAATCCTCAAAAGATAGAGAACACACATTATGATCATTACAGTTGTTAGTACCCAAAAATTGATTCTAGGAAAAACAATGTACTGTAGAAGTACTTTTTTTTAGATTCGGAAATCAAAATTGTACAGAGCAAGCCTGAACCACAAAAGTAGCTGTTCTGCCATGCTTCGGTCACGAGGAGAGAAAATGGGTTGATCTTATGGGAGGGAAGCAAAGAAAGTTGAAGGAATTTGTGTGTTGAATTGTGTGTAGCAATAGAGAATAACAAAGATGTATAAATGATCAGCTTGTTCTGTGTTTTGAAATTGACTAAGTAGCTTATTTATAGTGATTGGTAACAAATATTTTCCCTTGTAAAGTAGTGGAGGTAGTGGAGAGATGGAGTAATGGGGATTGTGGGGGTAATGGTGTAACCGCCCATTATCCTTGGAAGTTTCTGGAAGAACATTATCCCATTACCTCTTCAACCACTTCAACCGTCACCACTACTTTGTAACTTCCTTGTCATGGGGTGTTGCCACGCCCATGTTGTTGTAACCACCAGACCAAAACCCATGTTTAATCCCCCCATATAATATGGTTTGATCTCTCGTAAGAGTTAATGGAGTCATGGACTCAAAATCGTGAGTTTGTTGTAAAACAATGATATTAGTAAGCTTAACATAACACATATTTGGCATGTTTGTAGCATGCAATTTTGAGCTTAGCATCAGTGGTGCATATGAGTGCCAATGGCTTAATCGGGGTGTTGCTAGCACAAGTGTCATGGCCTTCGTGATAGCGATAACAAAAAAGAATGATGCTGGCACAAGCAAGCTAAGAATGGCACTGGCATAAGCGAAAAAGAATGGCATTGGCGTTTGCGAAGAGGAATGGCACTGGCGTGTGCGAAGAATAATGACGCGGTGGCTTCGAGCAACAGGCGCGGCAGCAGCGGACATTGAGTAGTGCTAGCGCTGCTATTAGCACTTCTCTTAGCGCCTCTGCTAGTACTTGTTGGTGTCCTTAGGCGCGGGGCATGCTGGCTTGACTCGTTTGACGCGTTCGTGATTGGAGCATGGCTAGGGCTTACTAAGGCATGTGCATTTTGATGTCAGGGCTATTGCCTATATGTTATTTGATAGACACATTTTTGTGTCTAATTTGTCCTTAATTATCTATTTTGTTAATGCTCAATTTGGTACTTATTGTGTTATTTTTATGTATTTGTAGGTATTTTTGGGAAATAAACATTTGTGAAAAAATCGGCTCAAAAAGTGACAAAAGCATCCGAGAAAAATTACTAAAGGCACCCGAGAATTCTGATAATGGGACCCCACTGTTGTTTACGGGGCATCCCCTTTTGATTTTGAAAAACAAAAATGGCGGGAGATGTTTCTTTTACGTGAGAGTTAGCTGTGATTTTCAAAACAGATTTTTGGGGGATTTTAAAGAGTTTAAACCTTATCAACATGAAGCAACCATCATTACAGGATGAAAAACATAAATTGCAAGAGTTTAAAGCCGGAAAAATGGGTGGAAATTCGTGTTACAGTCGGAAAAGGGTTTACTCCCTGATTTGGATTTACACGAGTTTGATTCGGTTTTAGAGAGTTATTTGAGTCCTAATATATTAGGGAATAATATGGATACTATCTAAAACCTATAAATAGCAAAGAGGAGGAAGAAAAATCAGGTGGGGAGGCTCGGAAAGAAAACATGAGAAAAAAAAAAGATTTGCTGCTCAAAGGGAAGAACAGGGTTTCTTCAACCCAACAACAACATTTATCTTCATCTTAGCAACGTTTACCTTCAGCTGCAACGGTTTCTTCAACCTATCAGCAACATTTATCTTCGCTTTACAACATTTATCTTCAAGCTCCATTGCAACAGTTAATCTGTAACGCCCAGAAAACGCTGCAAATTTCCTGTTTTATTATTTTTAGTTTCTTTTCTTCTTCTCAGGCACTTTTGAGCCATGTACCAATCTTTTGAGAGTGTTTTGATCATGATGAGATAAACCCAACCATTGGGACAATGGAGGAGGCCATAATTCATGAATGAATGGTAACTATTTTTTATTCTTAATGAATTTTGCATTGATTTTTAATTGATTTATGATTTTTCTTAATTAGTTGTGATTTTGTTTGATGGTGTATGCTGGGACGTAAGAGCTTTTGATGTGTCATGTTGTTGATTTACAGTTAATGTTTTAGAAATTTACTTTTGGCAAAGAACCAGAGTCAAAAGAAGAGCTGTAATTGTTAAAGAATCATTGTAGAAATCATTCAGAAGTGATTTTGGTGGAATCCTGAGTTCCAGTTCTTCCAAATATTGTTAAAATCTTTTACTTGTTTTCTAGTTTAAACCAAAATTAGGTCTAAAACAATCTTCACAAGTCTTAGCGAATTTTACCATTTTTCTGAAACGACCACTATTAGCATTGGATTTGCTAATGCCGTGACCATGACTATGGCCTATTTAGAGTTTCTCAGTCTTGTGAAATTTAATTGATAGCATTTATGCTTAATTTTGTGCAGTGCATACAGAACATATTCAAGAGATTCAGTCGCGGAAGTTTGCAACTTGAAATTATGCTTGATGCGAGCGTAGATATGACATCGCCTTTATTCTGAATGTTCGTAATTTTGTATAATCAGTATATTCTGTTTTGTACAAGTAGTTTGCATGGATGCACATGAAATAACGAGGTTTTAGTTGAGTAAAGCTATGAAATTATGTGGTGCATATATATGCAAAAGAGCTTCATGGCTAATTTAGCCAGGAGATGAATATCCCTTCTCGATTTTCTTGCAGAATGTAGGATAAAAATAGTGTTCATAATTCTGATGGTTGATCGGAAATTTATATATTTATTCCATGCTTGTACATCTAGGCAAAAGCGATGACAAAGCTTCAGGGATATTTTAGCCAGAAGCTGAATGTCCCTTCTCAATTTTCTTGCAGAAGGCAAAAGCGATATTACAATTTTCTCATTTGTTAAAAACTCACCATCAACATTAAGTCCCCTGCTTAACGTAGAACAGTAATGTTTCGTGGTAAGCACTAGATAGTGATTTTTTTTTATATATTACTTTACTGTTGTAAGCAAAATGAATCAACAAGTTTTAGTTTGTCGTACATTACCAGACATTCCAATGTTGTTGAATAATTGAAGGAGTAATAGTTGATGTAGTAGTGCCTGTAGGATGATAGAGCATCATCTGGGGAGCGTAAACTAGCGAAACGTGGCTGATTTGTATGATGGGGGGACCAAAATTGACCCGTGTGTAGCACGGGAGTACGGTCTCAAATATGAATTCCTTGTTTGACCCATATTTGGAAATCAATCACTATAAAAGGGAATAAAACCTTTTTTTATTTATTATTTCTATCACCACCACCGACTTTCCATCTCTCCTTTCCGCTAGAGCATTATCAATTCTTCTCGTCGACAACGTCAACAGCCGATCACCGCCGGCGACTTCCTGCCGGTTTCCGGCACCGACTGGGTAATAATTATTTTTTTTACGTGACTAATTCACGTAAAGCCTTTTCTCATATTTTTTTTGTTTTGCGTGAATGACTACTCACATATTTCTTCCCATGTTTCTTTCTTTGTTATGAGTATTAACTCATTACTTCATTTATCATTGCTTGTTCAATTGCATTAGATAGATATGCTATTGATTTGATAATTATCTTCTCTTGACTGCATCTTGCAAGTAAACCCTAATTCCACAATTATTGTTTGTGATTGTAGAAATCCTTCATTGGCTTCGTTGTAACATTATTAAGCTTCAACCAAGTATGCTAGGGTTTATAACAATTTTCCTTGACGCTAGTTTTAATTTAAATATGTATAAGTATGTATTTTCATATCAATACTATATATGCACATAAAGTAGAACCAAACCTCGTGCATGGTTGTCCAATTGTTGACGTAGATATTATTTGAACCCGTTGTAGATGTCTATCGATCATGAAGATAGTGCTGCCACTGCTTCAAGTGACGACATAAGTGAAAATTCTATTGTCACTTCTCTAGATGATGTACCCAGCTTCTATGTCAAATTCTTTGATGGCGTCGTTGAAGAGGCTAATGACGTCCCGGAATTTTTATCTACAAGTTCTTGTCATGTGTTGTTCGCAGAGAAATGAGTATATGCCTTCGTTTGTTGATTTTAAGACGTCCCAAAATCCTTTGCCTGGATGGAGACTGTGAGCTAAATTTATGTTGAAGCATCCCCAGGTGAAGTTGGTTTTAGGAAATGCCAAGATACTCCATGTTGTGCAAACGCTTGAGACCATGAGGATTAATAAGGACACGAATGGTCTGTTTGCATTTATTTCTCGTTAGTGTGGTCCCACTCATTCAGCAGCATATCCTTAGGGTGAGTTGACAATTACTTTGGAAGACGTGGCGGTCTTGTTGCAACTGCCAGTTGCTGGTAGCATTCCCTTCAAATGGTCTGAACATGAGAAGAAATATGGAGCCCGCCTTATTCAGAAAATTGAGAAGTTGCAGAAGTTTCGTGGTTGCAATATCAAGAATTATAAAACTTTGGCTGAGCATTGGTGGAATGGTAGTACAAGTGTTGACGGTCTCGCTGTTGATCATCCCCTATGCATTGATGTGTTATTTGTACTATGGCTCTCTAGAGACGTATTTGAAGACTCTTTAGGAGGTCAATTGAAGATTCCACTTTTTTCGATTGTTGTTACGCTTGCTGGTGGAAAGACTCTTTCTCTTGGTACTTTATTTCTGGATACTTTATATTCTCATTTGGACACTTGTATTCGTGACATGAAGACTTCCAATGGTCATGCCAAGGTAGAGTCTTTTATTCATGTCATGTTTATGCAATCCTGGCTTTGGGAACATTTTCCTGAATATGCGCCAAAGCCTCGGCCTTCTTTTCTGAGTGAAAAGATAGAGTATGCTCGAATTCTTAGTTGGAGTAAGAAGAAACTTTCTCCTATTAGTCTTATCAGTTTAATGGATAATGAGAAGAAAGTGAATATCATACCTTGGGGTTCGAAGTTTCCATATGTGATTCCGCCATAGACTTTTACTGAAAGCCCTGGTATTGTCTTGCGTTCTGGTCCAAGTGGTGAGAGTACTATTGTTGTTATTGGTGAGGCCACTTTTATGAATAGTTGTACCCCAGGCACATTCTTGTTGTCCATTCTGGTAATTACATTACTCAGAGTTATAACATTGATAGGGAGGCTCGGAAAATGGGTTTTGATCAGTCCATTCTTCAATACCGCACCGTGGCGCCTTCTATAGATGTGCTTAAGCGATCTGAGGGTGCCCACAACATTCCAGGTCGAAGCATTTCTTTTCTTCAGGACAGTAGAAAAGGATGTACTACTGATGAATATGTTGGTTTCTGGAACACACAACTTATTATACTCAAGAACTTTATGTTTAGCAAGTCTCCTGATGTTCGTGGTGATCCTTCTGAAGAGGAATTAACAGCTCAGACGAATTTAAAAATTACTTCTGAAGCAAGATGTGAATCGATCATCAACTTAACACAGGTATCTCAAATCATTCTTTATCTAATCACAGTCTTTTACTCAGTAATTAAATATTTAATTCGTCTCTTGCAGTCTTGGCTCTTAAATTACTTTGTGTTTGATAACGTAGCGAATGCTACTCCTTAATCTGGGACGAAGAGACCATGGGTAATTATGCCTGGAAGTGGAGACCGTCCTTTGAAAAAGGTAAGTGTCTCATATTTTTCTTTTACTCTTTTTTTCTGTACGAAATATAACTTTCCCTCGTCCCGACGAGCATCTTTGTATAGTCTGGGGGAACAACTTCTCAAGGTGATTCGAGTATTCGACCTTTCGAGTTTGGCGTCCCAGCCATCCCTGGCGCCTCATCACCTTATGTCGTAAGTAAAACCTTTTTTAAAAATTCATGTGTTGTAGAATCTTTCGTTTTTTTCAAAATTGATGAGTTCTGACTCTTATGAATAACCACCATTCTTAGATGACTAGAAAAATGAATACTCTAGTATCAGAAAGTACCATTGTGGTTGGAAATACTAAGAAAGAAAGCCAAGATGGCAATGGACCTGAAAAATCGTCCCACGCTGAAGTAATTGAAGAATCTGATGCTGAAAACGAAGAATTTGGTGGTGAGCTGTATCATGGAGTGTCTTCTGTTTCTGGTGACTTGTCGCAGCCCCATGTAAGTTTACTTTATTGTTTTAGAAGCATAATAATATGATTATAGCTCTTAGACCACCAAATGAGTAGAACCATACGTGATTTTATGGAAAAAATTAGCGGTTGTTCGCTATCAGAAAAATCAAGATTCAGGTCTTCTTATCGTAATGGTTGTAGAATCTTCATCCGGAGTCGGAATGAGGTGGTTGACCTCTCATTCTTTATCTAAAGTAGATATAACTTCTTCCAAAGAATTTTTGAATTTGGAGTTCATTTTCTAGGTTAAAAAGACCTAACACCGAGCGTCCAGAACTTTTCCATGCGGAATTTTGTAGGTTTTCAGCTGTCATGTAGTCGACCGTTTTGTCTGCCCTTATTATCTAGCTTCTCCGATTTGCACGCCCTTTTAGCATGTTGTAGTAGACATCCTTTCTCTGTAAGCAATTTTTTTTAATAAATACAATGGTTATTTATTATTATCGTTTTAATCTTTTTGCCATGAGTAGCTAAACCATTTCTAGGGTAGCGGATGAAGCTATATTTGATGTGTAATATTTAATAATTGATTTTTTGTCGCATATTTATTCTCTAGTAGTGCTATTATTTGACTAGTAATTTTCTCTTCTTATAAAGCTTTATTTTAATTGTCTTGAATAGTTTAAGTTATTGATCTTTTATAAGCGAAGGAAAATTATACTTTTGCATAACGACGTAAGTCGTATAAATAATTTGAAACATTGCATTTTCTAAAATATGAGATTGAGTTCAATATTTTTTTGAGTATTTTGAGAGTAATAGCATGTTTGTGTGCACCTCACTCGGCATATGAATCTGACTCGGCCCGATTCAGATGTCAGACCGTTTGTTTTCTATTTTGAGTCAGGTCTAACTCGATACCTAACTCATACCTAACCCCTGATTCGAACCCGTTTGATTCAGGTATGGATCACCGCTGACTCATGTGACCAAACGACTGACTCACGTGTAACGATAAAAATACCCTCAAACTTTTAAAATACAGATTTTATTTTTCTTCATCGATTCAATCACTTTTACCAGAAAAACGAAAACCCTAGAATATTTTTTTGAAGATGATGACGAAGGATGAAAAATCCATGGATTGAAGATGATGACGAAGGATGAATAAGCCATGATCAACACATGTATTTCATTTTATTCTCCTCTTTTTCTAATTCTGACTTTTTGTATCTAAACGGAATTTTGGTCTATACCGCCACCATAATATCTGATTGCGGAGGAAGATTAGAATTAGAGATTGATCGAAATGGGAGGGTGAAGATGATCTATATGACGACTACGGAAGAGAAGGTGCCCCCGCATTCGAAAGAGGGGTGTTTTGGCATCCGAAAGAGGAGGTTCCCCCGCCATATTCGGAAGAGCGATGAGTTTCGATACATTCGATGATACCTATCTTCACTAAAGAAACAAACGAATTGAACCCACGACCAATCAGTTAACATTCGACCGCTCTAGCACTAATCTACTGAGGAACATCGGACGACAACTCTTATGATTCTCTTTCAGTAGATTTACTTTTAGGATTTTAAGAAAAAACCAACAAAGCTCTTTCTCTTGATTGGATTAATTCCATTCTTGATTTTGTGCTGGGTTTTTTAGTAATGGGTTTTGATTGGATTAAAGAAATTTGTTGTTTCCATTTAGAATTAGATGACCTAATAAAACACTGCTAAATGTTTGTACAAATGATAATTATGAGATAATGACATATATTGCTTTCAATTATTTGGTCCAATGTTCTTGTTAGATTTTCTGTGTGGTGCATGTTATTTCTGAACTATGTCACTAGATATTAGAACTTAGGCCAGCCACGAGCTGTTAACTTTTGGTAGGATAAGATCATATATGGACAATATTTTTGGTCATAGTAATTTGTTATTTCTAAATCAAATCATGTTGTTGTTATTCTCAATGGTGTTGTATAAGAGTACCATCAAAAGATTTGGCATGTTTTAGATAGAAAAGGAAACAAGAGAAAATGTTAAGCAACTATATGGGCTTTGTTTGCACAGTAATATGATGAAAGTATTTGGCACACCTGTAGTCGTTATTTTGATTCTACCTAGTATCTTCTCCCTGCTTCTTAGATCAAACTTTAATGCTTCATACTAATTACTAAATTTCGTCAATTTATCTTTGCCAATTTATCAACTCCTAATTGGTCCAATATTTATGAATTTGAAGTTGCTTTCTTGTGTAATATTTTTCCTTTGTTTGTGATGCACATAATTAGTTTTATCTTCAGGTTAAGGTTAATTTGTCTGTGTTACCGTCTCATAATTCACTTTGACCTCCAGTTTTTTCTAATCACTATGGTTGTCTTTGTGAGAGAATAAAATCTGAGGAACACGTGTTTGAAAACTATTGGAGAAATAACGAGCTATGATGAGACGAGAAACACTGGAACAAAGTCTTTTGAAAGCGCTAAATTGACAGCTATAAAATATTTAAAGTGATCTTGACAACATTAATGCATAACCGACACGTGGGTTGCGGGAAAGTAAGGCACACTGCACAAAACAGATAGCCTCGCTGCTTGACTTATACATGGGTTGCGGGAAAGTAAGGCACACTGCACAAAACATATAGCCTCGCTGCTTGACTTACACGTGGGTTGCGGGAAAGTAAGATGCACTGATCAAGACATACATCTTTAATTACTCGACTGACAACAGGTTGCGGGAAAGCCTGACACAACAAAAGAGTAATAATGAGTATCGATGCATGACTGACACGTATCAACTCTCTAAGCAGCGGAATGCGAAGAATTAAAGCATGACGAATCACTTTAAATAGCTACGTGTCCAACATGCCATGATTCAAATAAGATCGTAATAGTCATTCCAGTCTAAAATAATAACTTAACTACAAGACCGCAGAAGAAGTGCCGGATAATCCGTAAGAAACTACGGAAACATGCAGTACGCATGCTAAGATTTACGGAAAGAACAATCAGACCGTGCGGGAATTATAAAAAGGCTTTGCGGAATTACACATTGTCCAAGAATGGATAAGAAAATATGTAGAAAGGTAGATTGGTGGGCTCCATCAACTAAGCTATAAATACCAAGCTCATTAACAGGGAAAGAGGTTGGAAAAAAATCAGAAGAGGAAAATTAGACTGAAGTCATTGGAGTAATAACAAAGGGTTTAGGTATGAAATTATGTAATTATTTTAGTTCATTTGATTCAGGATTAACATGATTATGATAAACACGACGTCATCTTATTAATATAAATTATTTTCTCTTTTCTTTTCTTCCGTATAAATGTAAATTTGATCTTTCCAATGGATCCAAACTATTTATTTTTAGATGTAAATAGTTTCGTTGATTGAATCACATGAAATCTTGTGTCTTCTCGATTTTACTTTCAAAATGCTATGGTGAAGCGATTCAGGATAAGAAAATGTATTTTTTTGGAGTTTATATACTTTTGGTTGTGATCCCAATGATACCAGAAATTTGGCTATCACAATTTGGCGCTAGAAACAGGGATGAGTAAAGAATTTATTCTACTTGACAAAAAAATTTTGTTGAAATATTGAGTCATATTTTATTTAAAATCTTTTTTTTAAAGAGCAATAATTTAGGTTCATATGAAAAGGTTGAAAAATATGTTTTTCATTCTAAAAACTAGACAGTTGATAAATATATAAATTTGCTTATTATGCTTAATTTTCTTTATTTTTCACTATTCTGTACCATATTTCTCAAATTCAAGAAATGGTCACTTAGCAACATATTATATTTATTAGGTCCTTGATTTTTGTTTCCAAGCAAATTTTTGATACTATGATAATATATACCATTTGGCTTTATCCAATTTCTGTTGCAAATCTATTGAGTATGATAAAATCTTTTGAAATACATAATTCATTATTTGAGCTCTCTTAGAATACCGGACAAGAAATTCTTACACCAACACGAGTTTGAGTTCAGAAGAAATTTCATCACCACAAAAGTACATAAAAATAAGGACAATGTCACAAAGAGACGTGCAGGATCAAGATGCCAATTCAGGCAATCAGGATAATAATGTTATAGGAGTTCTTCAACAAAAAAAAATACCGAGAAGATCACAAGAGCAAGGACCCAATAATGAACACTTAAATGATTCTGAATGCCACACAATTAGTCGTTCATCTCAAGAAAGTTCTCAAAATAGTATAGATCATGTTCAGCAGTTGATGGAAGAAATGAATGCAAATGTGAAAGGAACAACGAGTTTGTGCGGAACAAATTACATTATTGACCAGAGAAAATCAAGCAATTAAAGAAAGAGTCCAACAAGGTGCGAAACCGTCAATAACTAAAACACAGGGACAACAAGTAAGCTCCAGCAGACCTGCACGAAGAAGAACAAAGTTTAGTAAAGATCAAAGAGTAATGGTGGTACAACCCTTGAATTAACAAAATGAACCAGACGGATTAAATTCATCAAGGTTGTATAACGATATGTGGCAGAAATACTATGAGGATATGGAACAAATGCGGGAAGAAATTAAAAATTTAAAGAATAAAGAAGGTGGAAGATTAGAGGAAGTGTTAAAAGAAGCCCGAAGGACACCATTGGCACCACACCTGGAATATACATCAATAGAGTACGAATGTAGTGTTCCCCTTTTCGAATGCTATGACGGAACGAAAGACCCAACGACTCATTTGAAATATTACAATCGTTGTGACACGTTGGGAACAAGATGACGTTGTTATGTGCCGGTTTTTTCCTTCGATTTTGAAAGGAATATCTTTGGCGTGGTATGACAATTTACCAGAAGGGTCGGTAAATTCTTATACGCAGTTAAATCACAAGTTCTTAGAGGCATACATGTACAATCGGCCCACAAATGCAAGGATGGATAAGCTGTACTCACTTGCTTCATCAGCAGAAGAAACCATTCAAGATTATACAGATCGTTGGCAAACGATTTGCCAAGAAATTGGGGATGTAACTCCATAGGTGGCGACCAATAGTTATAAGTGGGGGATAGCCAATCGGGAAAGCCAACTCTTTGTAGATATCCATAATACAAATCCAAAAACCAAAGGAGATCTCAGAGATATCATTGACAAATGCGCAAGATTGCAAGACATTCAGAGGCAACATCCGAGAATATTATCACCATCACAAGGGAATGCAAAAAGATCCAATTCAATAGAACTATCGTCCGGAACCGGAAAGAAGTTTGCGAGAAAATATCTGAATAATGAATCAAAGCGAACAAAGATGGACGAAAGAAGAAAGTTTATCCAACAATTTGAGGAGCAAATCTTTACTAAACTCAATATTCCTTATTCTAAAATTTTAAATGTAATAAAAAATAGACCAGACTTTCTTTGGCCACGAACAAAAGAACAATAACCTGAACATACACAAAATTCAAAAGAATACTGTGAATACCATTGTTATCGAGGCCATTCCACAAAACGATGCAGAAATTTAATAATGCAGGTGCAAAAGTTAATTGATGCGGGGAATTGAAAGAATTCATTCAAACAAATGATCCACTACCAAGGCTTAATAAGGGAAAAATAGTAAATATTCCTCAAAACAATTTAAACTATAAACATGATCATATATTCTGAGACAAGCCAATCATCCATGAATGCAGCGATCAATATGAAATTGTAAAAAAGAGTCCACAATCATGAAGTCTTCAAGGTTGCGGGAAGATTTACTGAGTCATGGGAAGGTTGGATGGCGTCCTCATTAACTTTTTCTGCAAATGAGGTTGATCAAGAGGTTGAGATCCACAACGATCCATTGGTACTTACACTGCCTGTGTCGGGATGGAACTTATGGAAGATTCTTATGGATGGGGGCATTTCCCTTAATGTGTTGTTTTATGATACCTTTCGAAAAATGGGATTAAAAGATGATTAATTAACTCCTTCTTGCTATACAATTTATGGGTTTAACGGATTAGCTTTGAAACCAAAAGGAGAGATCTTGCTTGATGTTGCGGCAGGTCCGATAAGTATTTTGACGAAATTCAGTATAGTGGAAGCTCCGTCTCCATACAATGCCATCGTTGGTAGGCACTGGGTTCATCAGTTAAAAGGAGTAACCTTAATGTATCACCAATACTTG
The DNA here is from genome assembly GCA_023531435.1 of Papaver californicum. Classification (NCBI taxonomy): domain Eukaryota; kingdom Viridiplantae; phylum Streptophyta; class Magnoliopsida; order Ranunculales; family Papaveraceae; genus Papaver; species Papaver californicum. The sequence continues at coordinate 423,607 of JAJJMC010029152.1, forward strand.
CGGTTTCTAACACCGCAAGGAGAAATGGAGATAAGAGGCGACCAAAGTGAAGCAAAATCTTGCATCCTATCTGAAGTTCGTATAAATGAAGAACGACAACAACAAGAACAAAAAAAAAAAAAGGAATGCAAAATAAAGGCAAAAGAAGATGCCCTAGACCAGTATATGAGTCAGACTGATAAGGAAAAAGCGATAAATGAAACAAGTGAAGATGTTGAAGAAAAAGGAAGCACATTAAAAGCAGATCATGGGAATCCTCCAGCATAGCAACTAAAGGGGGCTCCCACATTTTTAGGATCTCCCCAACCCACATTTACCCCAATAGAAGAAACCAAAAATGTTAATATAGGAACAGAAAAGTTTCCTAAGCTAATAAGGATTGGGACGTTGATGGAAACGGAAAGGGAGCGAAATTTAATCTTATTACTTCGATATTTTGAAGATATATATGCATGGAGAATGGAGGACATGCCAGGTATCGACCCAAATATTGTACATCACGAATTACATATACATCCTGATGCCACATCTTTTCGGCAACGTATACGTAAAGTTGCGCCCGAATACCATGAGTCAATAGAGAATGAATTAAAAAAGCTCATGGATGCGGGATTTATCTGAGAGGTGCGATACCCAACTTGGATCTCTAACATGGTGATTGTACCAAAGAAGAATTGAGGTGTTAGAATTTGCATAGACTTCACCAATTTGCATAAAGCATGTCTGAAAGACAGCTATCCACTCCCCAGCATAAGTCAGTTGGTAGACGTTGTTGAAGGTCATGAAGCCTTATCCTTTATGGATGGACAATCAGGGTATAACCAGATCGCACTAGCTGAAGAAGATCAAGAGCATACTGCATTCTTTACTCCACGTGGTTTATATTGTTACACCAGGATGCCATTTGGATTAAGAAATGCCGGAGCAACGTATCAACGGCTGGTTGACGCAATTTTTAAACCATGGACAGGATATACTCTGGAAGTTTATGTGGATGACATGTTAGTAAAAGCCAAACTTGCAACAAATCATTTACAAGATTTGAAAGAAATATTTCAAGCCTTGCGGAAATATAGAATGAAGGTCAATCCTGACAAGTGCATTTTTAGGGTCACTTCAGGGAAGTTTCTGGGATATTTAGTTACTAAAAAAGGAATCGAAGTTGATCCTGCAAAAGTTCAAGCAATAGTAGACATGCCATCTCCAAGGAATGTTAAAGAATTTTAGAAGTTAAATGGATGTTTAGCTGCACTTAGCAGATTTATCGCAAGATCATCAGGGAGATGCAAACCCTTTTTCATTATTTTAAAAAAGAAAAATAAATTCTAATGGAATGAGAAATATGAGCAGGCTTTTAAAAATATCAAGGTTTACCTCGCAACATTACCTGCACTGCAAAAGCCAAAGCCTGAAAAAATTTCTAGCCCTATATATTACGGTAACCAAAGACGCAGTAAGTGCGGTGTTAGTCCGGACCAATGAAAATATTGAAAAGCCAGTGTATTACATTAGTAAAACTTTGAATCCTGCAGAAAGAAATTATACGAAAATTGAACAGTTAGTCTTAGCACTGGTGTTTGCTACCCAAAAACTACGCACATATTTTCTGACGCATTATGTGCGGGTACCAAGCAAAGCACCGTTGGAGTCAGTACTAAAGAATGCAAGAAAAGTCGGAAGAATAGCAAAATGGAATGCACAACTCGAGCAATTCAACATATTATTCGAATTACAAACTGCACAAAAGTCGCAAATTTTGGGTGATATCCTTGCGGAATTTCCGATGGATGATAAATTTAAAATTCAAGTTTGCCCAGATTTCAGAAAGAACATGTTTCATTTTTCATTTCCTAATTATTATTAACATTGGTTACTTATTGTTTTATGATGCAAAATTTCAAGGTTTACTCGGAATTGAAGATGGTGACCCTCAAGATATCTTGAATTCTGTAAATCCCAAAAGATGGGAAGTATTTGTTGACGGAGCCAGGAATAAAGAAGGTGCTGGAATTGGAATCTTAGTTACAAATCCTACAAGGGATAAAATGGTACATTCATTCCGCCTCGAGTTCGATGAACATACAAATAATGTAGTGGAATATGAAGCTGTGGTTCACGCCCTCAGACTTATCATTGAATTAGGGATAAGCGATGTCCGACTCACAAGTGATTCACAATTAATAATTCGACAGGTTGGATTAAGATATCAAGCGTATGATGAAGACTTAATAGAATATAAAAATCTTGTGCAAAAACTAGCGCTTCAGATTCCAAATTTAATCTTTCGGCATCTATCCAGAGATAAGAATCGACATGTTAATGCATTAGCATATATTTCTTCAATGATAAAGGATCGAAATACAACAACGGTAAAAATTGGGCGTATTTATGAACCATCAATCAAGTTATGGGCAGTTGAAAATATGCAGGAACAAATGGAGAAAGATGATGAAGATGCAGCTATCCAAAATAAAGGAAATTTCCCACACAAGATAGAAGATCACCAAACCGAAGAAGATTGGAGAGTTTCAGTCCATCAATATTTGCAAAATGGAAAATTACCCGCAAATTCTAAAGAAGCATGGAATGTGCAATCAAGATCTGTAAATTATCAGTTACGGGATAGAAATTCTTTACCGAAAGTCTTTTTTAGGACCGTTACTTCGATGTTTATCACGAGAGGAAGGGCTGCGAATTCTCAAAGATATACATTATCGTGATGCTGGAAATCATAGTGGAAGACGATCACTGGCTTTAAAGGCAAACATGCAAGGTTATTATTGGCCATTTATGCATAAAGATGCGGAAGACATGGTAAAAAGGTGTGCAGAATGCAAGCGATATGCAAAAAAGATAAAAGCTCCCGCAACATAACTTAATTCGGTACTTAGCCCTTGGCCATTTGTAAAATGGGGGATAGACATTGTTGGACCATTGGTAGAAGGAACTAAAAAGAGAAAATATTTGATTATAGCCACAAATTATTTCACTAAATGGGTTGAGGCCAAAGCTCTTGCACATATTAGAGATACCGATGTTTTTAATTCATATTTGAGAAGATTATTTGTATATTTGGAATTCCGGTGGCTATAGTCTCGGATAATGGACAGCAATTACAAGGAAAAAATATTGATATGCTTTTTGAAGCATTTAATATTCAAAAGAATAAGTCTACTCCGCTTTATCCGCAAAACAATGGGAAAGCTGAAGCAACAAATAAGACAATTGGCATGAATCTAAAGAAAACTCTTGATGGTCATCATAAACGGTGGTGTGAACAGCTTCATAATATATTATGGGTATACCGTACAACTAGAAGAGAATCCACTGGAGAATCACCATTTCTTCTTACTTACGGGACAGAAGCAGTTATTCCAACGGAAGTCATCCTACCCACTACAAGAACAGAGGCATGGGAGAAAAATTTAAATTCATATTTAATGTTGGAAAAGTTGGATGATCTATAAGAAAGAAGAGAAGTTACACTTCAAAAAATAGAGTATTATCAAAGGAGACTGGCAAAAGAATACAGTAAAAAACTAAAGATGCGGAATTTTGTAGAAGGACAATATGTTCTGCGGTAAATCCCGTAATACCAAAGAGATAAAGCAGTGGGAAAATTTGCACCTACGTGGGGAGGGCCTTATATTATACAAGGCATTGCAGGGCAAGGATCGTACCACTTGCAAAATATGGATGGAGGAGTTTTGCAACATCCTTGGAACACCCAATATCTCAAAGCCTACTATCCTTGATCCATAATGCAATTGAGCAAAAAAAAATTATTTGAAATAGGTAATGCATATTAAATGTAATCTTCCTAAAAGATCCAGATAAGTATCTATGACTGAGATTTATCACAACATAGGTCTAACATCATATTGGTTTTTATATCAGGTACTCTCCACTTCGGGAATTGCTCACAGGTAGCAATACGATTATACGACAATCCGAGTTCATATTAGGTAAAGCTACAAATGTAACCTCTCTAAGAAAATCCATTTGAATATCTATGAGTGTGACTATTTAGTCTTTCGCCAACATGGGTGCCTAATGTGAATCTAATTGTTGTATCTTTCTCCATTTTAGGAGACTTTCGGGACCGCATCCTAACTTCCTCCTGGCCCGAGTGGAGTTAGACATGTGCTACACCCATAATATAACACAAGGTATAAAAATATCCTTGCGACCAAAGTAAATTACACTCATATAATAAATTAATAATTAATGTATGTTCAAATCTGTTTTGTAGGACAAAGTTACAAGAAAAAAATGAAAAAGCAACTGCAATAAAGGAATGAAGAACAAAACAACAAAGAGAAAGCTAAGAAGCAGGAGTAATGCCTTTGAAGGGTGGATTGTTTGGAACATCTCGGCGCTTATAAACTGTTGTAAATCCATCAGCTTCTGCTCTATCATGAGTGTTATTAACTGCTTTTGCAATTTTAGCTTTAGCCTCGACTCTTAACCATTCAATGTAAGCTTTTCTATTTGCAATCTCCACCTTGAATTGAGTTATTGCAGTTTCACATGCCTGGATTCTATTTTTCAAAAAGTTTATTTTCCCTCTCTCGGTAGCTAAATCCCGGACAAGGCTTTCGTTCTTCATAGCCTCATTCTTTAGAGTCTCTTCGACACTCTTAACTATGGAAGAAGAAAGCTCAAGTTGAGCTTGTGCTTTATTGTCTTTCGTGGAGGCAACCTCAAGCTGAGATTGTGCTTCCTTTACCTTAACAGAAGATAGATTAAGTTGTTTATTGAGTTCTTCAATCCTAGTGGTTGCGGCACCAAGCTCTCCCTCAGCCTTAGCAGCTCTTGCTGTTGCGTCCTTAACTTTTCTTCAAAACCTGAAATTAAAGTAACAAATTAATTAATAAGCGAATAATATTAAATTTGAAAGTTTGCGATCAAACAAGATACCTCTTGCGAGGGATTCAAACTCTACTAGCTCACGACCCATTGCATCTTTCGTAATATCAAGGAAATCATATTCTTCTGAAAGCTTGCTGTAATTGGCTTTGAGTTGTTCAAGATGCTATTGACATTGAGATAATTCTATTTCATTATCCCGCAAATGGTTTAACTTAGATGTGCATTTGGCCACTTCTTTGTGCAACCGGAGAATATCACTCTCGCGATGAAGAATAGAATCAGATAAGTTTAGTATTGTAGCTTGAGCATCCGAAAGAGCTTTTCCCTTGGCATAAGCCTCTGCAGTAGAATTGTCTCTGTTTTCAATAAGCTGAGCGATGTACGAAGAAAATCTTGAATGATGATACGAACCAGATTGGGAAAATCCCGAAAGGATATTCTGTTGTTCTATGCAAAGCTTGCGGTTCTCTTCTTCTAATTTTTCGGATATTGCCCGTGCTTCAGAAACGCAACTTTTAGTCCATGACAAAGTGGCGTCAAATTCAACTTTCTTGCGAAATTTTTCCACATATAAAAGTCGATGTTGTGACCCTAATTTATTATATTTCTAAATAATCGAATCATGATTATCTATAAGATCATTGAATTTTATCTTCACCTCCACATTCTCATTATTAACTTTCAAAACATGATCTCTCAACTGTGTAATCTTATGCTCTATCCTAGATATAAGTTCTGAATCCCCCGCTGATCCCATAAAGTAGTTCAGAAGACGAGAAATAAAATAAAGGAAAAAGTAACTAAAAGAAAGAACAAAACCTTGGTTTTGAAGATTCATCACTTGTTGGCGAAGTTTATCATTCTCCTGCTGCACGTCCAAGGCGTCATTCTCCACAGCTCTGAATTGGGACTCCATCGTGGAGGACCGCGCCTTGTAGAACTGATACGTAGTGTGTAAGGCGCTTTGACCCCGACCAAGCTACGAAATTAAAACTATAATTAGAATAGGGAATAAGGAGAAATTAATAAGAAAGTTGACAGTTAAAATACCTGTACAAGAGTCTGTTGAGGAAAGGAATACACTTGCCCATCAGTAAGTGCAAGTGTATCCGCAAGTGAAGTGGGCTCGATTATAAGGAACGAAAGATCAACATCTTCTCCTTGATCTTTTAACCAGGCATCTCTAACCACATCGTATGGAACACTTCCATAGATTTGCGTAATCGAGAAACCGAAGAACTATCGGATTTGACCTGAAGAGCATTGAATGGAACAGAGAGAAGGTTTTTTGACATGAACCATTTGAAATTTTCTTCTTCTTTATTTAAGAGAATAGAAGCCTCCGCGACTTCCTTTCTTCTGTTAGATTGAGGAAACTCTAGATTCGGTAGAGTTTCATCAGCATCAACTCCGCTCGCACCAGCAGGCCTAACAAAAATAGCTTTTGTCATGATGCTTGATAGAACATTATTCGTTGTACTAATGCTTGCCGGCTCTTCTATTTCCGCAACTTGTGCTTGCGGGGCTACCTCTGTTTCCACGACATGTGATTACGGGGCCACCTCTGTTTCCGCAACATGTGCTTACGGGGCCACCTTTGTTTCCGCTTGAGAGGACACTACTGCCTCTGCAACAGATGCCTGAGGGTTGCGATCCTCTTCATCAGTCGCCTCATCTTCAGTAGAAGCAGTTTCGAGCGGCTCATCAAGAGGAGAGAATTGAAAATAGAAAGAAGGATCAGGGACAATAACTTGATCCGAGGAATCCTTCGGAATCTGCGAAGTTTCTTCCACGGCATCATGTTGTCCAGAAGATTCGGAGTTCGTTAGCATAAGGGGAATACGTTGACCTCCTTCTTGCCTTTTTGCAGCAGAACTTCCTTCACCCCTAGAACGTAGATGATGGAGAGGAGAATCATGAATCTCACCCTCTTCTCTATCTGTGGAAGCACGGGGCGCGCCTTTCGATTTCTTCTGACCCTGTAAACATACCGCAATACTTCATCAAAGGAAATTCTAAAAGCAATATAAATAAAAAAGTCAACTGATAAAATAATACCTTTTCTGGAAGAGGTGCGGCCTTGCGTTTTAACCTCGTTTCATCCTGGGTGCCTTCATCATCCAACGGCTCAGTCTCCGACTCAATTTTCGACTATAAAAAGTAAAAGATTTTTTTTTTTTACTATCAAACGAAAACTTGTAGTTCTTTACGGAAACATTATCCGCATACGTGGCATGGAAATTTGCCACTGTATAATACTTGCTTAACCTAATGTCCTGAACGTAGCATGTAAACTCGGTCCTTCCTTGTATTCATCAAGTATTCTCCACCAATTTCCATTGTATTGCGCAACTGATCTCACTAAGCCTTGGTGAGACTGATTACGACTCGGAAGGACTTCAAATTGAAAAGAATTCTCTTTTTGATACAAGGGAAGTTGTAAGCCCGCATCTATAGCTCCTGCGGGAATTAATAATCTATCATTGGTATATTGAAAACCCTCTATCATTGCTATAAAATTTCATCGGAAGCGCAATCGAAAAAGGAGACTTTGAAGCCTTCGAGACCATGGATCCTTTTAAATTCTTCGAGATCTATAGACCTGAAGCTACAACTTTTGTGAGCCCGCTTGTCTTTAGGAACATTATTATACAATGCTTGGACATTTGCGGGCCTTGCAGGTTCCGGAGAATGACTCCTCGATACAGGATATCGGGATGGTATCTTGTGTAAAGGTTGATCATCTTGAAGAGAAGCATCATCAGAAACTCGAGCTTTACCTTTTCCATCCAAGATAGATTTTTATCTACAGGGAAAAAGGAAAAAATAAAGATTAATAAAGATCAAAAGGCAAGAGCAAAATAAAAGGTAACAAAGTAAAAGAACAATAAGATAACAATTATTCTATAATCAAGAGAAATCAGAAATCATGTCAGAATAAACAATCATCAAAAGAAAATTCAACCACTTCACAATCATCGTTCTTTCCAATAAGTAATAAACATGTAGGGGCATCAACATCATCTTCACTATTAAACTCAAAAGAATCTACATGACAATGAATAATAATCAAGCAAACACGGAAAAGAGTAAAAATAAAGGAATAACTTACAGAGGAATAGAAGAATCTAAGAAGAATACTTTGATAATAGCAAAGACTGGATCCCGATGAAAGAATTTCGAATTGCAGAAGTTGAGAATGAAAAGATATTGAAGAATCTTTGAAAAGCTTGAAAGAATGAAAAGTGCTGCAACTTTAAGAAGGAGAAGACAAAAGGTGTAAAGAATGGAATGAAGAAAATAATTGGTATTAAATAAGGGAAAGTTGAAACTGACGAACCGTCGAAAACTGAAAAGAAATAAAGTTCAGAGATTTGATTTCCTCGAAAAGCGCCAACTGAAGAAAACGTGCAAAAGTGAGTTAATGCTAGCAAAAAATAGGGAAAAGCGTAACAAGGAGTTAATGCAGGCGTGGGAAATAGAAAAGTAATCATTATTTTTCCTTTTTTCAA
>JAJJMC010029152.1:436990-464814 GCA_023531435.1 Papaver californicum
GATGATAGAAGATCTACAGGAGGATATGCTATCTTCCTCGGCTCAAAAATCATTTCATGGTCTTCTCGTAAACAAACCACTGTCGCACGTTCAAGCAATGAGGCAGAATATCGAACGCTGGCTCACACGGCAGCAGAATTGGTATGGCTCTGTTCTCTTCTTCGCGAGTTATATTTTCATCCAACTGGAGTTCCCCATGTAGGTTGCGACAACATTAGATCCATAAGCTTAGCATCGAATCCTGTTTCTCATTCTCGCATGAAACATGTTCACATTGATTATCATTTTGTCCGAGAATTAGTGCATGATCATGCTCTTGAGGTCTTTTACATTCATACTCTACTACAGCTGGCTGATATCTTCACCAAAGCCCTACCGGAACCAAGGTATACTGATCTCAGAAGCAAGCTCTTTGTTGTTCCTCAACCCATGATCTTGAGGGGGGATAACAACTATACACGATCATCGGATTGATACGTGTCACATGTGTAATCCAAAATGTTATCCAGCCTGGAATACAGCCTGTACTAGTAATCTGTCTGTTGTGTAAGCATGCCTGAGTAGTCGGTTAAGTGTATGTATATAAAAGTCATTAGAGAGTCATAATGTACTGAGTGATTTTCAATTAAAGTTTTCCTATTCTATTAGGATTAACAAGTTGGAATCCAAGAAAGAGGATGAGCAAAAATCTTTTGGGAACTTTGTTATGTTTGTTTACATTCGATTTATTGGTTGTTGAATGAAATAATATAACTTCGAGTTGAAGTTAGTAGGTAAGATAGGTTTATTATTTTATCTTATATATGAATAATTTTTTCATACCTAGACATACTGAACATAGTTATGGCCATTGTTGCACTCGAAATTCAGTTTATCCTACTATGACGTGAATTGAAAAGAAGTAACAAAATTCAGTTTATCCTACTATGACGTGAATTGAAAAGAAGTAAAACTAGGTTTGCTTGTTCAACTATTTCTACAGTATAGGGAACAAGGGAAGTTTAGGACCTTGAAAATAGTGTTCGTGTTCTCTTTCTTTTGTTTCCTTTATGTAAATATTGAAGTTAACATTCAATCCCTTATAATGTATTGTTAAACAGATTCTCTAGTTAATTATTGTAGTTTTATGACATCTGATTGTTCTTCTTTGTGCATTTTAAGATGTTTTTTTATCTTTACACGGGAAGTCTTTTTCTTTCTAATGGGAGCTTTAATTGTTCGTTCTGTAAGCAGTTACTGGATATGCCTGTTACTGTATGTTTTCTCGATCTTCTCAATTTGGTGTTAATTTGATTTAGTGGTGGTTCCGTTTAGAGATTTTTTATTGTTGTTGCATATACTGCGCTTTGTTATTTGATAACTATGGACATTTGTTGTATGGATTCGAATACTTCGTGTGACGATCATTTTCGGGTTCTTACAACCAAAAACTTAAGTTGTTTCTAGCGTCAAATTGTGACGATCATTTTTAGGGTCCTCACAACCAAAAACTTAAGTTGTTTAAAAATGATATTTTTCAAAGTGTTATTGATACAGAGAGATTGTAATGCAGGGAACATCAGTGCAAATGGAAATGAAACCAACTCAATATATATCGTGGTTCAGCTAATAAGTCTACATCCACGGGAAAATATTGTATCTTATTTATAAACACTTACTTTGTACACATGCTAATGTAAGAATTAGAGAACTTAAGTTCAATAGAGTTCTTAACCTAGAACTTAATCTGCAGACCAAGAAGAAACAAGGTTACAATGATGAACAATATAAAATAATGCAAAACTTAACAGAAAAATCAACATGCAAAAATTTCTACAGAAGAAGTTTAACAGTCTCACCAGTAAAAAAGATGAAGTTAATCAGCGAAGATTTGATCTTGGGAAGTAAAAACCTTGATCAAACAAGGAATCTCAAAAAATTGTAAGGAATAAAGACTTTAAGAAGAAGAAGACATAAGAAGATCAGAAATGCAATCAGCTACAAACTTGGAAAGCAAAAAATAATGGGAAAAATGACAAGATTTCCTCTTAAATACTGAACCAGTGAACTGACATGACTGCGAAAAGGAACTCAAAAGGCGCGAATCCAAACGACGTGTCTTCTTGAAAACGTATGAAACCGCCGAAATTCAAATTTATTAGGGGCACAAAACCACTTTTTGCCTTTTTGAATTCGAGGCACATGGGAGAGAAATCCAAAAGACAAAAAGGGGGCAAATTGTAAGGACATAAATTCATCGGTTCCACGTGTTTACATCATAAAAAGGAAGTATCACATTATGATGCATCGAGAAGTACAAGAGAAAAATAAATGATAAAGGAATACATCTATAAAACATTTGTCACACATCAACTGACACCAGAAATCCAAGGGTATTTTTTTTCCAAATAAAATCAGTCAGTTGAGTCAGGTATGACTCAAAAAACAAGAATATTTTATGAGTCAAACCTTAGTGGGTCAGATCCAGATGAATCAGGTGAATTCAGTCAGATCCAGATGAGTCAGATCTGGGAACAATAAACAACACACTGTAACTGTTTAGATAGTAAATTGTTAATTTTTACAAACATCAAAAGTAGTGGAATCCGAAACCCTAGATTTTTCTCATATTAGTTAATTAATTAATGGTTTAGTTGTTTTTTTTTAAATTTAAATTCATAAAATTCATCCACAACAATTTCTTTGTTTTAGCACATAATTAGGAACTAGATATATTATTATCAATCTGCATGGACAAACCCGTGTTTGCCGCTTCTACTTTGTAGACGTCGTGCGATTGCGGCCTTAGGCTTTTGCCATATTATTGAGAAACAAGTGTTTATGCCGAAGTAAGTGATACTATTGGTAGTGGTGCTTCAACACTAGTAAGTGATACTAGTAGGCTTTATATGAGGCAAGTGTGCCCGTGGCAGTTGTGATGGTCTGCGATGCAAGTGTGCCCGTGGCAGTTGTGGTGGTCTGCGAGGCAAATGTATCCATAACAGTTGTGTTTGCATGGTAAGTGTGCCCATAATAATTGTGGTGGTTTTCTGCAAGTGTGCCCGTGGTAGTTGTGGTGATAGTTGTTTGGGTATAAGATCTAATGGTGCTTACATAAAAATTAAAGTTTATTAGTTTTATTGTAAGGGGGAGTGTTGATAAAGTATGAAAGTGTGTGAAGTGCAACTGGGTGATTGTGGGTTATGCGTTGATGCCATTCAAAGACTCAAAGCTTAAATTGTGACCAGTTGATGCCAGTCAAAGACTCAAAGCTTAAGTTGTGATGAGTTTAATATCAGTCAGTTGGTCCATGGTATCTACATGTTTCAGAAGTTCAGTGAAGATCGGTTTGGTTAACGAAGTCATAATTGATTCCTAGTCGTATTTGGCAAATTGTCGTGTTTAATTTTCCTATCCTCCAATTTGAGAGGGAGTGTAAGAAGTTTCGTATTATATGATGAGTTTTCTAGTATAGGCTTAGGTTTAAGTTTAGAAGTGGTTTTTATATTCTAGTGGTTTCCTAGTTTGAGCGTTTTTTCCTAATGAAGTTAGTTTGCTATATAAATAGTTTGTAATAGGAGTTGATATATAAATACAGATCAATACATATCATATTAATAATATATTGAGTTTTGCGTTTCAACTTATGTCCTCGCATCATAATGTTAAGATGATGCAACACTTGCGCCAAGTAGGCATTCCAAGTTCGAGGTAATGCGTTTTTTTTCTCAATGATGCATCATAAGGGACACACCATTGCCTAATGTGAAATTCGAGACAAAATACATCACTTGTACCAAGTGTACATCGTGGATTCAAGATGATGCATCATTGAAAACAGTGACACATCCCAAAGCATACAACACAGGCTCAAGATGATGCTTCATCTCATGAAATGACGCATATTAAAGTATGCATCGTGCGAAAAATATGGATGTTCCAGCTACCCTTGATTTCTTACAATTATCCAATTTTGAAATTGTTCGCAATATCGGTTCAAAAAAGACCTTACCAAATTCGAGGTAAAAACGATGACAAAAACCCTCCTTTTGACTGGCTCTGACTTATATTCTCGGATTGCCAAAAACTAAAAGAGAGGCGGTTCATATATAGAAATAGCAACAGTACCGAGTATACTATCAAATTTTTTCTGAACAATCTATATATGACATTTTCTGACTGATTTTATGGAGAACGAGAAGAACAATAAATACACAAGGAGATTAACAACCAATTTATAAAAGATTAAAATAATTACAATGCGTAAAATAAAGTAAAGCAGGCTACCCGAATTTATTAACATGGAAACTAAACTACCAACCAATGGAAAAATCCCACAATCCAATCCACAATGCATAGTCACTACATCAAGAAAATACATTTGAGTATTTCTTCCGTATATCGTAAGCCACAATTGGTCTCAGTCTAGTTACCCCACCCAGCAGTACATGTGCACCTACACCCTATTGCAAGGCAATGTACATGAATCCCTTTATACGCATATGTTAGTGTATAGGAGTTGTTCCCGTTTTGTCAAGAATACTTAGTTCTTCTTCTTGAGATCCAAACGTACCAATTCGTTATACCAGGTTGTTTCTGGCCTGCAAGCTTGTGGATTCTCCCGACCAAGGTTTTACTAACTAACTAGGTTTACCCACGTTAATGGAGATTCCTAAGAACATGTTGGAAAATATACTTCCTGTAACAGAGAAAACAAACACAGAGAACTTGAAGATGATTAAGGGAGGGTTAGAATTAAAATGCACACACACTCAAACACAGAGAGGTGAAGTCGCCTGTTCAACAGACTGCCCTTAACTCAATATTTGCCAGGTACACCTTCAGGAAGATGCTGCTATACCCTTTCAGTGACAAACTTGAATTCAGGATAAAATCACCTGATACCAACCCAGCTAGCAAAGCTCGTTGGCCCGTTGTGAACTTAACAGAAGATGAAAATAATAATGTAAAACTAGTGCGCAAAACAAAGCAGGGCGACTGGGGTAAACGAAAATCTTAGCAATGTTGTTCTTTTATAGGAGAAGTAAACCTTTGAGTTTTAAAATGGTGAAAATTTAATTTCAAATATTAAATCCCCATTAAAACAAAACGTTAAGATTGTTTTAATTAAAAAATTATTTATGATTTTATTTTCCATTTAATTCAAACGGTAAAATATTTATTTAAAATTAAAGAAACGTTTTCTCATTGATGGGTACACGTGTGCACTCGCAGGCACACGCCAAGCTCACGCCAATGGTCACACCAATGGTCACGCCAAGGCTCGCACCAATGGTCACACCAAGGCTCGCACCAATGGTCACACCAAGGCTCGCACCAATGGTCACACCAAGGCTCACACCAAGGCTCACACCAAGGCTCACACCAAGGGTCACGCCAAGGCTCACACCAAGGCTCACGCCAATGGTCACACCAAGGCTCACACCAAGGCTCACGCCAAGGCTCGCACCAATGGTCGCACCAATGGTCGCACCAAGGGTCGCACCAAGGGTCGCACCAAGGTTCGCACCAAGGGTCGCACCAATGGTCGCACCAAGGGTCGCACCAAGGATCGCACCAAGGTTCGCACCAAGGTTCGCACCAAGGTTCGCACCAAGGTTCGCACCAAGGCTCGCGCCAAGGCTCGCGCCAAGGCTCACGCCAAGGCTCACGCCAAAAACACACGCAAAAGCACACGCAAGCACCGCAAGCCCGCAAGCCCGCGGCCTGCGGTGCTTCGGTGCGAAGCACCGTACATGTATGCATTTGCCCACTAGTCCATTTCCCAAGTCCATATCCAATCCACTAGTTCTTTTCCTTATATAGAATATATGTGGTAATATGCATGAACTTCCTCCTTGGTTTGCCCAATGTGGGATAATCAAAGGTTTCTCATTCACTAAGAAGTGAAAATGGATGGCTTTAATTCCACCCAAGTTTGGACTAGTGATCCTAGCACCCATCAAGCTAATTAAAGTAACAAAAATTAATTTAAGTAAGAAACTATTAATTTTAGTAATATCATTTTTATTTCCCAACAATCCCCCACATGAATGACGAAACCGAAAAATCGGAATATCGGAAAAAACGAGAAATACCTCTTAAGCAATAGGTGACCATTTGGAATTGAACCTTTACTTAGTGAGAAGCACCGGAACTACTTGATGGTCAGTGAACGTGATGTCTTGAACTGCCATCGTTTAGTGTAATTCTTCAATAACTCCTTACGCGAGATATCTCTTAAAATGTTGTTAAGTTCACGCCGTTGTGTCCGTTTTGGCCCTGGACGTATCCCGTTTCTCAGAATGCTCTAGAGAATCAGCTCAGTTCTCATAGGAAGCGACCCACTTCTTCATTCAGATAGGTGAGTTCTATCAAGAGTGTTAACTGCTACACCCCATTTCAATCTTAAATTGAAACTATAGAACTCATTAAGACTTTACTCTAAGTCATCCTCACTTGCAGTCACACTATCACATCTACACCATAGGGAAGGGACAGAGAAAATAATTCTCTAATAGTGTTTAATTTTTACCCGCCACAAATTAGTTGTCTTATTCAAAACCTTGATCTTGGGATCTCCAGTCAGCAAGGTTGAGTATCCTTCATGGCAAGTTTTAATTTATGAGCTTAAGTCCCATCCCCCTCGATGCATTACTAACTACCTCCTTGGACAAGCCTTTCGTCAAAGGGTCCGCGATATTCTCCTTAGACCTCACAAAGTCAACAGAAATAACGCCAGTTGAGATTAGTTGTTTTAGAGAATTGTGTCTTCTCCTTATATGAATAGATTTTCCATTATAGTTGTTGTTTTTAGCATTAGCTATTGCAGCTTGATTATCACAATGTATAGATACAGCTGGCACAGGCCTATGCCAGAGAGGAATGTCTTCTAAAAAGCATCTTAGCCAAGCGGCTTCCTCTCCTGCTTTATCTAACGTTATAAACTCGGATTCCATAGTGGATCGAGCGATACATGTCTGTTTGGAACTCTTCCAAGACACTGCTCCACAGCCTAGAGTGAAAACGTATCCACTCGTAGACTTAGACTCCTCTGAGTCTGCTATCCAGTTTGCATCACAATATCCTTCCAGAACAGCAGGGTATCTCTCATAACTTAACCGAAAGTTTAAAGTGTATTTAAGATACCTCAGCACTCTGAAAAGTGCATCCCAATGCTCTTGTCCTGGATTACAGGTATACCTACTTAGTCTACTCACTGCATAGGCAATGTCTGGTCTCGTGCAGTTCATTAAGTACATCAGACTTCCTATGACACGTGAATATTCAAGTTGCGAGACTCCATTGCCTTTGTTTTTCTTGAGTCTACAGGAAGGGTCAAAAGGAGTACTTGCAGGTTTACTATCAAACTGGTTAAATTTCTTCAGAACTGACTCAACATAATGAGATTGACTGAGACTGAATCCATTAGACTCCTTTCTAATTTTCATCCCTAGGATTACATCAGCAGGACCTAAGTCTTTCATATCAAAGTTCTCATTCAACATGTTCTTAGTGGAATTAATGATTTCTAAGGTTGTACCTAGTATAAGCATATCATCAACATACAGGCATACCATCACACAAGCATCATTGACAGATTTAGTGTAAACACATTTGTCAGCTTCATTTATTTTAAAACCACTAGAGAACATCACATGATCAAATTTTTCATGCCATTGTTTAGGTGCTTGTTTTAAGCCATATAAAGACTTTTTAAGTCTACACACCTTCTTTTCATAACCCTTCACCACAAAGCCCTCGGGTTGGTCCATATAAATTTCTTCATCTAGTTCACCATTTAGAAACGCAGTTTTTACATCCATTTGATGTATCTCTAGGTTATGGATTGCAGTAATTGCAATTAGCAACCTAATTGAAGTTATTCTAGTGACAGGTGAATAGGTGTCAAAGAAATCTACACCTTCTATTTTTTTATAGCCTTTAGCTACAAGTCTAGCTTTATATTTTTCCATGCTTCCATCAACCTTACGTTTTCTCTTAAAGATCCATTTACAACCTATGGTTTTGCTCCCTGGAGGTAAATCTACTATTTCCCAGGTTTCATTCTGAATAATAGAATCCATCTCACTAATAGTGGATTCTTTCCACCATGGAGCTTCAGACGAAGTCATGGCCTCTTTATAAGTTTGTGGATCAGATTCAACTAAACAGGTAATGAAGTCTGGCCCAAAAGATTTTTCTAATCTAGGTCTTTTGCTTCTTCTTGGCTCATAAACAGGTTCATCTTCTTCTACCGGTAATGAATGGCTAGAAGAAGGGACATCTAGAGGATCTACACGTATCACGCGAGATTCAGTTTTCATTGGAAAAACATTTTCAAAAAACGAAGCATCTCTAGATTCCAAAATGGTGTTCACACTGATTTCTGAGTTATCGGAACTCACAACCATAAATCTATAAGCAGTGGTGTGCTCGGGATATCCTAGAAATACACAATCAACGGTTTTAGGTCCTATTTTAGTCCTCTTAGGTGGAGGAATAGAGACCTTGGCTAAACACCCCCACACTTTGAGGTATCCATAATAGGGTTGTTTGCCTTTCAATAATTCATACGGTGATTTTTCTGTTCCTTTAAGAGGCACCCTGTTCAGGATATAGCAAGCTGAGAGGACGGCCTCCCCCCACAAGTTCGTCGGTAGTCCTGAACTGATTAACATGGCATTCATCATCTCCTTAAGGGTTCGGTTTTTCCGTTCAGCCACACCATTAGATTGTGGTGAATAAGGAGGAGTTACCTCATGAATTATGCCATGTTGTGCACAAAAGTCTCCTATAAGGGTTACGTATTCACCCCCACGATCAGACCTAACGGTTTTAATGGTGGTACTCATCTGGTTTTCTACTTCTAATTTATATAATTTAAATGCTTCAAGAGCATCATCTTTTCCTTTGAGCAAGTAGATATGACAGTATCTAGTACAGTCATCTATGAAGGTAACAAACCATTTTTTCCCACCACTGGTTTGGATTGATTTCATATCAACTAAGTCAGAGTGAATTAACTCTAAGGGATTAGAAACTCTGTGGACATTTTTCTGAAAAGGCTTCTTCGCATATTTTGATTCTACACAAACTTCACATTTATGTTCATATTCCAAATTTAATTTTGGAATGCAGCCAGATTTTGCCAATTTGTTCATTGATTTATAATTTACATGACCAAGTCTACCATGCCAAATATTCAATGAGACAACAACATAAGAAGAATCAACTTTATTAATTTCAGTAGAGATTACAGATAATTTGTAAAGGCCCTCAGCCTTATAGCCCTTTCCCACAAAGTCCCTACCCTTAGTGATAATCACTTTTCCGGACTCAAAAACAATTTTAAAACCCTTGTCATCTAGCACACCACTTGAAATGAGATTCTTGCAGATGTCTGGTACATGTAACACTTCATTCAATGTGAGGATTTTCCCAGAAGAAAGCTTCAGCGAAACCTTTCCTTTTCCTGCAACTTGTGCTGCAGAAGAATTACCCATATAGAGTTTTTCTCCTTCTCCTACTGTCTGGTAGGAGGTGAACATATCCTTGCTTCCGCAGACATGTTTGGTAGCTCCAGAGTCTACCCACCAGTCCCTCACATTGGTCACTAAATTCACCTCAGACACCGTGCCAGAAATTCATTTTTACTACTTTCAGCCAGGTTTACATTTTGTTTCTTAAAATTCGCATCTTTGCGTTTTCTACAATGCATTGCCATATGGCCAGACACACCACAGACATAACAAGCTCCCTTAATCTTACCAATAGCAGACTTTGGTTTTTGAAATTTACCTTTTCCTTGAGGGCCAGGCTTGCGCTTGTTGTGGTCCAGACTGAGTGAAGCAAACTTGTATTCGATCACATGAGCTTTGTTTGACATGTCTCTTGCAGAGGAGACATTCTTGTCCTTTGAGCACAGCAACTCTTCAACTTGTATTTTCTTGCCCAGTTCTATCATAGTAATCTCACCAGTTTCATGCCTTAGTCTTCTCTTGTATTCGGCCCATGAACTTGGTAATTTTTCAATCACAGCAGATACTTGAAAGTTTTCAGAGATAGTCATACCTTCAGCAATGATTTCATTAATAATTTTCTGCAACTCCAGAAACTGGTCAACCACAGATTTTTCATTCAGCATCTTGTATTGTAAAAAACGTGCAACCAGAAACTTTTTACTTCCTGCAGTTTCTGCTTCATACTTTTCTTGCAGTGCAGACCATAAATTGTGAGCAGAAAAATCATCCTTAGCATTGTAAAAATCATACAGAGAGTCTTCAAGGCAATTTAAAATATGATTTTTTGCCAAATAGTTATTTCTCGTCCAGGTCTCTTTTTCCTTGGATGATTCAGGAGCATCCAGAGCTTTGTTATATGGTTTCAAAACTATTTCATCAAGCATGTGGAAACTCAGGAAAAAGAGCATCTTCGACTGCCACCTCTTAAAATCCTTACCAGAAAACTTCTGAGGTCTCTCAACATCAGTCTTTGCCATTGTTACAGAAGATTTTTGAATGCACAGATATTGAGTTAAGATTGTTGGAAAATATACTTCCTGTAACAGAGAAAACAAACACAGAGAACTTGAAGATGATTAAGGGAGGGTTAGAATTAAAATGCACACACACTCAAACACAGAGAGGTGAAGTCGCCTGTTCAACAGACTGCCCTTAACTCAATATTTGCCAGGTACACCTTCAGGAAGATGCTGCTATACCCTTTCAGTGACAAACTTGAATTCAGGATAAAATCACCTGATACCAACCCAGCTAGCAAAGCTCGTTGGCCCGTTGTGAACTTAACAGAAGATGAAAATAATAATGTAAAACTAGTGCGCAAAACAAAGTAGGAAGATGGTGAAAAGTCGTCAGGACAGTGGCTGCGACTGGGGTAAACGAAAATCTTAGCAATGTTGTTCTTTTATAGGAGAAGTAAACCTTTGAGTTTTAAAACGGTGAAAATTTAATTTCAAATATTAAATCCCCATTAAAACAAAACGTTAAGATTGTTTTAATTAAAAAATTATTTATGATTTTATTTTCCATTTAATTCAAACGGTAAAATATTTATTTAAAATTAAAGAAACGTTTTCTCATTGATGGGTACACGTGTGCACTCGCAGGCACACGCCAAGCACACGCCAAGGGTCGCGCCAAGGCTCACGCCAAAAGCACACGCAAGCACCGCAAGCCCGTAAGCCCGCGGCCTGCGGTGCTTCGGTGCGAAGCACCGTACATGTATGCATTTGCCCACTAGTCCATTTCCAAAGTCCATATCCAATCCACAAGTTCTTTTCCTTATATAGAACATATGTGGTAATATGCATGAACTTCCTCCTTGGTTTGCCCAATGTGGGATAATCAAAGGTTTCTCATTCACTAAGAAGTGAAAATGGATGGCTTTAATTCCACCCAAGTTTGGACTAGTGATCCTAGCACCCATCAAGCTAATTAAAGTAACAAAAATTAATTTAAGTAAGAAACTATTAATTTTAGTAATATCATTTTTATTTCCCAACAGAACATATATTCTGAAAAATGATGGATCTTATTAACCACACTGAATCAACGCTCTTATGCTCAATACTTTAAGTAGAGCTCTTTGATTTTATACACTTAAGTTACTAACCTTAAAAGGTACTGACTTAGTGACTTCATAAGTCACAAAAGGTGTCTAAGTAAATCTTTGGAACTTGATGCTAATCCTCAAACGACCGGCACCTGGTCAGGATTGTGCTGCTTACTTTCTCAAGTAATTAAGAATGCTTGAGCCTCAAATAGAGTACATGTGACTTCTGATAATGGTATAATAAACTTTACTACCTGGTGCAATGCTTTAATCTCCCTGAAGTTCTTTATTTACAATTCATAATTTTGAGATTGCTTAGTTCTCAAGCTATAATATTTTCCATATATGGACGACATAACTTATATCTAATGCAACCGTACTTTTCAGAAACAACTAGCTTAATAGACAAACTATATATTGGAAAAGGGAGTTATTTGTATTCCGCCTACCATCAAACTTCATAACCAAAGCTACTAAGGCTCTACGAGAAATTTGATGACCCAAATCAACACCTCCACCACGACGAAGCTGTAATAACTCATTGAGAATTTGGAAATTAATTGATGTGCAAGATGTTCCCCCAATAACTGAATGAGGGAGCCCATTACTTGGTTTAACCAATTTAATGCATGATCAATCGAAACGTACATCAACTCAGTAAAAAAAATATTCTAAATACGAGCACAACCGACAAAGACGAAAAGGCTCATATTGGTTGCTCAAGGTTCCAGAAAGTGAAAGCATCAGACACTTTACTCAACACTTATTGGGAGAGTTCATAGAGATGGCTAATGTAAGCAATGTGTTAGTAATTGAGGCCTCTAAGCATGCTTTTACATTCGATCATATTGGCATATACAACTTTTAACTAGTAGGTCAACAAAAATTTAGAGGAATTATTTAATCGTGCAGAGGAGTAAGCTCGAGTGAAGGATGATAAAACAACACGGGGAGCTTGAGAAACTGATATAATAACTCGCCACCACTATCCAAAAAATTGAATGATATTCAAGATAGAAGAATCATTCTCAGGAGTGATGTGATGAAAACTTGATATTGGCGAAAAAAACATAAATAAAAATATCAAACTACGGAAAAGCTCGAAGCAAATTGGGATGGTCCATATCATGCAGTTCTTACTATTCTAAAGAAGTTCGAGGGACTGAAGATTCCAAACAACGGATACCTTGGAACTCGTTTTGCTTAAAAAATAATTAAGTAGGTTTGTCAAAAAATATACTTTTTCTTAGAGATAATTACCGTTATACTGTATCATTTTTCCTTCGCGATAGTTTTATCCCAATAGGTTATCTACTTAAGGTTTTAACGGGATAGTTGTTTCTTATGTAGTTGACACCCATTTTGTTGTTCTCGTCGAGGAACCAATATAAAATTATTTAACAATCCATGTTTTATTAAGGTAATTTTTCTAAATTGTTATGTAAGGTTCGAGTCTGCAACCAGTTTAGTTTGGTGAAACTCCAACTACAATCAATGACCAACACAACTGAAATATGTTCATCGGAGAAATATGATTAACATAATTCTCCAAAAAGATTCCCAACATAAAAATAAAAAAACAAAAAATCGTTAGGTCAAGATATCGGCCTAAGTCTAAGCCCCTTGCTCATATTTCGTTGTCCAAGATGATATCCCAAACGACTTGTTCAAGTTACCGGATCAAACCGTTGACCCAGCCTAGAACCCCCAAACAAGGACGCCAGTTATAGCTCGTCTAAAAAGGCTACCAACATAAGTCACTAGGTATAGACCTCCATCAGAGACTGCCAATCTAGACCACATGTTGGGCCAAGCTGTTTTATACAAGGCGGCCGACCCAAGCTACTTGCTACAAGGTCGTTAACCAAGCCGCCAACCAAGACCACGATCATGAACCGCTAGCTATAGGCCACCAACTAAGGCCTTTTTTCTAAAAAATTTCTAAAAACTTTTTGACACTAAATTTAGAAGGAAAATCTCGCAGAAAACTCTTATATACTAAAAAACTACAGATCTCGATGAACATGTTTTCAATTAGTCAAGGTACGTGCATTATGATACAAAAACTTAAACTTTTACTCCTCACGCATACCGTAGTTATTTGGGACCAGTAAAGTATGGTTATCATATTTATGTGCTTCAACATATAAAAATATATATTCCAAAGTGCCTGAATCTTAAATAGTAAAATTATCCCGAACACAAATTCAATACAGTAAAAAAATTGGATTTACATTTCATACTCTAAATGCAGAAAAAGAAAGAAATGCAGAAAAAGAAAGAAATGCAGCAAGGAAGTGTACCCTTGCGCCAGTATTAAGCAGCATAATACTAACTATTTTTATATGGCGAGTTACATGTCGCGTTAACCGTAATAAATTTTGCTTGGGGACGAAATACATGATAATCTATATTAGATGATAGATGCCTTAAGGGAGAGTTACAAAGCCACAGTCTAACCCGCTTGCTATAAAAACTCTAGCCTAAGTTCCGCCCATGCCTCCAACTTATGTTATGAACCTTGGCCTTCGGTCAGTTTCGCTAGCCTATTCTTGCAGTTATTAGCCATCGCCTCGAATATTGACCTTAGGATATCGTTTTGAAGATTCTAGAATTACTTGTTGGATAAGTTGTCACATGTGAAAAGATCTTGAGACATATCTATAGATACATATGGGTTGAAACCCTATAAGGTGTGAAATCAAACCTAAAAAAACCTAATGAAAATCCGTATTACTAGCTTGAGCGTCAAAATGCATTTTGCAGGTACCACAATCACTATTAAAGACAATATTATTTGAGGCAACAAGTCAATGTTTGCCCACACAATGTCCAACTTAAACAACAAAGCTGGGCATCTACAACATTTTTGTCAACTTTCTTTTGAATACGAAAACCCAATCTACTAGTCGCTAAAATCAGCGATGCAACCAATTTACTCATTTGCCATTTCAACTAAAAAATTAATCCAAAACTCGATGCATATTTAAGATAATATGTATTTTTTATTTGTTTTTTAGTTGCATCAAAAAATTGCCTTTACAAAAATTTAGGGCTAGCAAAAAAAAAATCCTTACTAAAATGCATTTCAAAAAATATATTTTAGTTTTATTACAAAACATTTTTAATATTGGGTTATTGAGTTACCTATCTCCGGTTCATTCAATAATAAAGTGAAACAGTTTTAGCTTTTGTGCTATGGATAATAATACTTCCTTAGTTCCACTTTATATGAAGGTTTTGAAGTTTTCACACAGATTAAGGAAAAAAACATACTAATTTTTTCTAGATCTACCTTTAATAAGACCTCCCTAAAACATTTAAGCCTCTTAGTTTTTAGTTATAAAGATGAAGAATGTTTTAGAAATATACAGATGAGTATTTAAGAAAGTCAATTAAAAGTTGAGCTTATACAATTTTCTATGTTTGTGTATGATTTTAAAGTAAGGTTAAATCATAAAAATATTAGAGAAAATATGAAATACTTCATTTATTATGGAACTTGAGAAAATCCAAAACCTTCATCTAAAGTAGAACGAAGGAAGTATATGAAAAGTCAAAGTTAATATTATTGACCAAAGTCATATGAGTTTTGTTTAAGGAAGTCATATGCTACAAATATAAGTAACCTATAAAAATTTAGTCCAATCCCGTATCAAATCCTAGTTTCGCCATTGAACCCATCTACATTCATTTTTCCATAATTAAATGTAGTTCATTAGGCAAAGTGTGGTCAGGAGGGAGATCCTAAGCATCCCAAAAATTGAAACTGAAAAAGAAAAAGAAAATCCTACGGCATGTTACAAAGATCTTTTAACCCCAAAGGCAGCAATAATGGACTGTATAGTCACACATATAATGCAATGGTCTGACACATTGCACAAATGTATTTCTTAAAATCAGATATTTAAGGCATATATACATATTTTATGTAAAAAGACATTTGCCATTGCCATATTTCCCCATAGCTAGAGTGTGCCTGCATGAGGTAAGATGTGTGACGGTAGAAGGCCCGACACTGTCTAGACCCTTTTTTCCTATAAGTTTTTTTTTATATAAAAATAATGGAGTACAAAAAAGAATGAAGTCTATAACGGTTGGAAATAAAAATTAAGGGTAAATCCATAGTTATTATATAATTTATATTAATTTTATGTTCCTTAGTCATTGTTGGAGTATAGAAAATTAGGGGGGAAAATGAGATAACGTATTTCGATAACATACATAACAAATATTGTCATACTAGGGCTTAAATATAATTATATTTGAAATTATTTCTGATTCCATAATTATTTTTGATATTTTTAATTTATATGATTGGGATAAAATAGGAAAATAAAATTTAACTCTACTTGATTATCAATATATCTTCAAATGATTTTTGTATTGTTGGAATTAGGACTGTTCGGTTTGATTTTCTTCTAAAACAAAACCGAAACTGTGAGACTCGATTTTTGGTTTCTAAAACCAACAAACCAATTAGATTGGTTTGGTTTAGAACCGTGTCGACTCGATTCGGTAAAAATTGTCGATTTTTATAACCGAGAAAAAATATTTTATAATTTATTTATTTTTGTCAAAATTAAAAACCAAGATACATCTTTACATAACATTTATGAATAAACATCAGTAGTTGAAAATTAGATGATCACATCAACAAATGCCTTATAAAAAAAGCATCAACAAAAAAACATCAATATCTATTAATATCTTGATTTGGCTAACATATGTTTGATGTTAACATCAACGGATTTCTTATTAAATAAAATATAAACAGAAGAACATCACTAGCCATAAATTTTACAACATCAAATCAATAAGAATAATGAATATATATATATAATGTCATAAAAGGCCATAATTTTCAAAAACAACCAACTTTACATAGAACTTTAACAACAACATCATTTCTCAATAAAAAAGAAGAACAAAATATATAGATGTAAAGATGACAATATCGATAGAAATTGATGATTATTCTCTCCTCTTGTCTTACCACTATTGAAGAAGATGTAATAGCAGCAACAGAGATGAAGAAGATGTATTAGAAGCAAAAATATGTTGTAGCAACAACTGAAATTACTCTTTTTTGTACTTTTTTTTGTTTTTCCTTTTGTTTTGTATGATTTGCTTGTTGTTTTTGAGCTCTACTGAACAAAAGAAAGAGATTGAGAATAGAGACAGCGACGCTGGTAAAGAAATGAGAAATAAAAGATATGTGTAAGCTAGTAAAAAATTGGATTGAACATAGCTAATATAATGGTGGACTCATATATGGTGTTAATAAGATAGCTAAGATCTAGAGGTTTATGTTGATTGTATCTAATGGTTGTTATTAATCCATTTAACCATTGGTTTTCGATTCGGTACACTAAACCAAAACCATAAACATCCTTTTATAGCCTTTTAAACCAAAACCATCAATAAGTGGTTCGGTACGGTTTTCTCACAGTCGGTTTAGTCAGTTCGGTTTGTCGATTTTTTTATAACTATGTATGACCCTAGTTATAATCAATTTATATTATATAAAGGGAAGGGAAAAATTTAAAAATAAATTTACAGCTCCCTATAACCCCAATTATGTTTATATAATCTTATTTTATCTATATAAAGTGAATAAATATTATATGAAGTTGTAAAAATTTGTTTCTAAATTTGCCTTTCCCTTTATATAATAGGTAGAATAAGACAAAAAATCATTTGAGGACATAATATAATGATAATTAGGCAAAACTAAATTTTATTTTTCTATATCATGTCTCTATTTTATATATATATTAAAAGGGACCAAAATAAACATAGAGGTATCAAAGTAAGTTGAAATGTTATTATATTTTAAAAGCTTTATTATTATAATATATTTATATTTTACGTCATCGAAATGTGTTATACTAATTTTATCCTTATTTTTTCTTATTTTAACAAAATAACTTCGGAGACATAAATATAATTTAATTTAAAAAATAATCCTCATTTTATCGTCAGTTTTGTCTTCGTATGCCGAAGCGTGTGCTCTCAGTTATAGCTGACTGAACCGTGTCGAGCAGAAAAAAAATCGGAGCCAAAACCGCGCCGAGTAGAGCTCAAGTAACGACTTCAAAATCCACAACCGTTAGTTTATCGGTATAGGTAACCGTTTTACTATAATTCCCGACCAAACCGGGCCGAAAAGTCGAGTAATATAAGTCATAAATTTAATATAATCCTAGTTGTTGATCTTAGATATAGGCTATATAGTAAGGGTAACTCTCTCACTCGCATACACTTCTTTTTCTTCATCACAATGGCACATGCACCACTACCACTACCACTAACTATCACAACCACTTCACACCACCACTTCACACCATATATTCTTATCCAGTTATTTTTCTTCTTTTTCTTCGTCGTTTATTTCTTTAGTTCTTTTTCTTCTTCCTCATTTTCAACAACACCTTCAACCCCAACGATTAACAGGTAATGCCTTAATAATTTTTAATTACACTTTTACTATCAATTTCTAATTGATTATAATTGAGTTGATGTTTGAAAAAAAAATTGATTATACAACTCATTCATTTTTCTGTGTATTTCATAGGGTTCTGTCTGTAAGATCGATTTGGAATATTGATTGATTATGTGGATTTGAATCATTTGATGTTTAACAACTAACACCAACATGTAATGAAAATTGAAGTTCTTTGTAAGAAGGAACAAAAATATCATTGTCTCTCTTCAATATGCATTTCCTTGTTTAATGAAATCTGATGTCTATTCTCATATTAGTAAGTTAGTTAGGTTTGCATGAATGAATATTATAAACTTGTTTAGTTGAATTTGCATGAAATATTTTCTTTGTTTTATTCTTCAATTGGTACTTGTTATGTACTTATATTGTTGTCGATATCTCTAAAAGACTTAATCTTTATATCTCTAAATCATGCAAGTTATTTGAAATTCCCCTGTGTGTATCATGTAAAGTGTAAACCTTTTGCTACATGAAACCTTTTGAGAATGCAATATTTCCTTTTATTTGGGTTTCGACTTCTAAGATGATTATGTAAACTTCTAAGTTTTTTTTCAATGTAATTGTTTTCCATACTTATACTTCTAAAGAACACAATGATTGTCTTTTTATTCCATGACTTGTACGAGTTTCTGTATATACACATGATCTTAATGTTGCCCTGTGTTTAATCTCATATTCCTCTTCAATTTCTGATATTTGATTTTCAAAATGAGTCGGACTTGTGTTAAATGACCCATTTGACTTGTATTTCAGATGGATGCATCCAGTTCAAGTAGTTACACTACCTCAGCAAACTGAAGTTGGATCCTCTAATCAACTAGTTGAGACACCTGAAGCTCAATCTACACCTCAAACTGAAGATACAAGTATAGTTGATGAAGCCAACAACAAGTCCAGAATAAAATAAAGACTAACATAAAATACATTTTTATTGGTTGTTATAAAATTATTGGGTCATATGCCAGTGCTAAAGGTCTTTGACAATAGAAGTGTTGTTTTTTACATTTTTTTTATGTTGACCACCTGAACTTTTACTTTGTTTAAGTTGTTTAAGCTTTTGTTGGTTGTGTATTGTTGCTAATTTACTTAAGACTTTCAACAACTAAGAACGATTGGTATGTAATAGAAAAAAAGTTTCAGGTAGAAAATTCGGTCCCGATAAGTTAAATCAGTCCATTAACCGTTTTCTTATTTACAAAATTACCATAGATACAAAATCTAGATAAGCTGGACTGAATTGGGCCGACCTGGTTCGATTTAAAACCAAATCAAAACAAAGCTGATTTGATGACAATATGAAATTTGATATCGGCCAGGCTGGTTCGGCCGTCGGTTTAGCCAAAAACAGAGCGGACGTACCGTATCGTGTGCTTCTAGTAGAACAGAAAAGAAACAAAAATGTACATGTCCAAGAAATCTTCTTCATATTGCCTGACGTGGTTACGTGCCGGTCACAAATCAATCTCCCAAAATCATATTTGACCTTCGTATCAACTGTGCCAACACAGAAGCAGATAAAATAACGGCTAAGATGGTCATCTAAACAAACACCCCACTTGCTCCAACTAGGATTATACTGCACATGAGTTGGCAAAGAAAAAAAACATTAATAGACCTGTCTATTGAAGAAATCTGTAACGTCACTGCAAATTGACTTCCATTTATCAAAACCTAGACCTTCGGATCCGAACCTATCCGACAATAGTCCAACGGTTTTCCACTCCCGTCTAAACGCTAGTCTCTTCCCCGCTTAATTTCTTTAACACCGTCACCAAATCCCTTCCGCGAAATCAGTAAACATCGAACACTTTCATCACCGAGCCTAGTTACACTTTTCTGAACCAAGAAAAACTTAAGACTAAGCTCCAGATTATAGGTTCGGAATAAGTATCTTAGGTTCGGTTGCGAACTGGAATGTATAAACTGGAGTAAGATGTCATTAACTTTTTCTTTTATCTTTCTTTCTAAATTTGATTACCCACTTTGAAGAAGAAGCAAGTAGTATAAATTAGGATAGATTTTTCCACTCTCCCGGTTCAAGTTTGAGCTTTTCTACTGCTTCATCTACTCTTCCCCTTTTGATCAGAACAAAAGAAAAAAAAAAAAAAAAAAAAACCTAGAAATTTTGCTATATTATTTTTTTATTTACAACTATATAATCAGTAAATCTCTTGTATAGTAATCGAAGCTTCTGTAGTTGCAAGGTATGAGATCGTTTGGATCACAATTGTTTCTCTGATTTTTATAGTGAATTATTTGTTTTATTAGTTTGATTTTTTCATTTTTTTTGTGGTGGGATTTGAATTAGGGTTTAAGAGATGAAGATCGAGTTTAGTTGGAATCCTGGATGGATAATGTAGGCTTTGCCCTTAAAAGGTTAGTTTATCGAAGAGAGTTATGAGAAAATAAGATTGTAATTGACCTGTGAGGATGAAGGTTCGATTTGGAGTTTTAATTTTCTTTTACTTAAAGATTTTTAACACGAATGGTAACTTTTTGGTTGATGCAGTGAATTGGGATCTTTACGTGTGAACAAGCTTTTCAATTTTATGTTTATTACTTTGTTGGGAGTTAAACTAAAACATGGCGCAGAGTAACTGGGAAGCAGATAAGATGTACTATTTCAGATTTTATTTTCCTCTCAATTAGTTACAATCTTTTGTCTGTTTTTAGTTAAAAAGGAGTTAAATTTGGACTCATTGTTTTTTGTTTTGGTTCGTTTTTGTAGGCTTGATGTTTATATTTATGAT
Organism: Papaver californicum; assembly: GCA_023531435.1. Taxonomy (NCBI): domain Eukaryota; kingdom Viridiplantae; phylum Streptophyta; class Magnoliopsida; order Ranunculales; family Papaveraceae; genus Papaver; species Papaver californicum. Next base: position 457,802 of record JAJJMC010029152.1, read on the forward strand.
TATTTGTTGAAAAGAAATTTACATGCTTCTGCAAAGGCCTTCATGACCGAAGGGAAGGTCGCTGCGGATCCAGTTGGTAAACATTCAACTAGTCAATCTGTGATGTGTCCACTGTTTTAAATTATGGTTGAACTGTTCTTCTAAAAGTGGTTTCTATATATTGAATGTACAGCAATTGATGCTCCTGGAGGATTTCTGTTTGAGTGGTGGTCTGTTTTCTGGGATATTTTCATTGCTAGAACGAATGAGAAACATTCTGAGGTTGCTGCAGCTTATATTGAGGTGTCTTTGTAGCTGTTTCTTGCATTTACACTTATGGGCTGGTGGTGGTTGATGTATATACATAGTGGTTAACACATCTAGTTGTTATTTTGTTTATGGTAAAAACAGACACAACAAATCAAGGCGAGGGAACATCAACAGCAGTTGCACATGCAACAATTACAACTCATGCAACAACGACATGCACAATTGCAAAGGAGAGATGGTAATCATCCGTCCATTGGTGGACCTGTTAATGCTATAAACTCTGAAGGGATGCTGGGGCAATCGACAGCTAGTGTCTTGGCAGCAAAAATGTATGAAGAACGCATGAAACACCCTCACTCAATGGATTCGGAGACATCTCCACAACTTATTGATGCTAGTAGAATGGCCCTTTTGAAATCAGCCACTAATCATCCAGGGTATTCTCTCCAATACATAGAAGTGTTATGTATCTTAGTATTCGTAGTCATTGTTCTCTTAGTGTGAATTATTCATGTTTGGTGTTCTTCTTGCTGGCACACAGTCAGCTGGTCCAAGGTAACCCAGGGAGTGTGTCGGCGGCTTTGCAGCAAATTCAGGCACGAACTCAGCAGACTACTGTAACTACTGGCCTATATATCGTTCTTTTTTCCCTCTCTGGTACTTATTATCTATTGTTGTTTTGTCTTTCATAATGCATCTGTGCTACATTCTTTGTAACTACAGGATATCAAAGGTGAAATTAACTTGGGTGTTAATCAGAGATCTTTGCCTATGGATCCTTCATCAATTTATGGACAAGGGAGCATGCAACCAAAATCTGGATTGGGTGGTGCTGGTAAGTTTGTTTCATCTTCTAGAACAGAAGTGTGAAATGCTTCCTGTATCCTTTACTGATCTGTTTCTTAGTATTCTTACCCTGTCCAATAGTGTCTGCCTTTTGGGGTCTGCTCCGGGCTTGGTGGCCTGCACCCTATAGTGTCTGCAAACTCAAATACTTGTCCCAAGGTCACCCGTGAATTACCTACTGCTTTCCGGTGGCAAAAGTATCAGTTTCTTAGTATTCTTACCCTGTCCTACGTGCATTTGCAACAACAGTATCTGGACTATGGTTATCCAAAAGTTTTGAAGCCCATCCAGTTTCTGGTAGGGGCGGAATCACTGTCCCACTAACAGACTGATAGTACGGGAATGGATTCTAAAAATTTCATGATGTTGTTGGAAGACGGAAAACCTTGCCTTAGGATCTTGTTATGTGCTCCAAATGGATGAAAATAAATAAGAGTTGCTCTTTGAATTTTTGGGAAAGTGCTTGTCAAGGTGCTTTTGACCTTTTATGGACTGCAATGAAGTTTCGGTGAAAGGTATGGTTGTGTGAAATACTACATTCAGGCTATATGTAAAAAGTGGAGTAGTTTGACAGTACTCGGTAACTTGATGATGTTTGGGTGATGATGAGCTGTTTGTTTTTTTCTCGATTGATAAGCTGTTTTGATATTACTGATTGAAGTAAGAGATTTTAGCTGGTGTTTTAGGATCTCATATCTGCAATGTTATCTGGAGGATGATTTTCCACCAGAGTGTAGGCTGTCAAACCTTGAGTAATATTCTTGTTATCTTTCTTCCCATCTTTCTCAGCCGGATTAAATCAAGGTGTCAGTGGTCTTCCATTGAAGGGCTGGCCTTTAACTGTAAGTTTTGTACTTCAATATCAAACGATTTATTAGTGATTCTAAATTTCTAGCTACATGTTCATGCTACTGATTATATTATTTGTGATTTTGGATAGAATCAAATTATACCGGGCAGTTTAGGCTCGCAAGTGCAGAAGACACCTTTTATACAGGCACCAAATCAATTTCAGTTGTTGACCCCCCAACAACAGCAGCAGCTCCTAGCTCAGGCTCAGGCTCAAGGCAATCTTGGCAGTTCACAGAACTATGGAGATATGGATTCTCGTAGATATAGGGTTTTACCTAGAGGTAATATGAACTCAAAGGATAGTCAACCTACAGGAAATGATGGATCTATTGGTTCTCCAATGCAAGCAAGCTCGCCGAAGGTTAGATTATCTTCTCAAGATCAGGCAGATTATCTAATGAAGGTACTCCGATAACACGACTTTTTATCGTTTGGTTAAACGAGGAAAACAGCATTTTCCTTGTCCAAGAGTTATGGTCAATAAAATAATTTTTGTGTGCATAGCCCATAAATGTAATTGCTTGGGGAATACTTGTACACATCACAAGGAAATGATTTTTTTTTCCGGATACAAACATGGGTATCACAGTTACATATATTTAAGAGATTACAGTTATATGGATACATGTATAATGTATAATAAAATTGCTGGGAGACATTCAAAACTTTAGAAAGATTAGGAATATATAATGTAAGGTACTTGTTATTAAGTCAAACTACTTAGTCCATATGCCAATGTCTTTTGAGTGATATCAGCTGTTACAGTGCCAGTTGCTGCAGAAAATAGTAAGCTCCCCCTCATATTATTTAGGTCAACAATGGAGGAAACATGCTTAGTTCCAGTCTCGATTTTGTAGTGATGTTTATTGATATCCTTGGACATGAAAATGTTGGTCACTTGTCAGTATGGACTGAAAAGAAATGGCCGGAGTAATATTCAAAAAGTAGAAACATGTAATTTTATATTATCTGTCTGCTTAATGCAGTCTCCTCCATAAGCTCATTCTTATCCCATATATTAGTCTAGCTGCATATTCTCTTTTCTGTGCTTCTCAGAAATTTATCTGATTTGAATCAGATGAAGATGACCCATATGCAACAGTCTTCCTCTCAGCAACTAACAGACCAGCTGCAGCCACAACAACTGCAACAGGTTCTTTTACTTTCTCTCCTACTATATACTTACGTAAAAATATGAGTTTCTTTTGGCACTTTTGATTATTGAGATTGTATTATTCTTTGATCTGACACCTTTGGGCGTCCTTCTGTTAGTTTTTTCTTTCTAGATAAGCTAATCACTTGTTTCTCTTGTCATTGGTTGTTTATTACATATCAGAATAACAGAAAAAGGAAGCAGACTACTTCTTCTGGGCCTGCTAACAGTACTGGTACAGGAAATACAGTGGGCCCTTCTAATTCCCAACCTTCTACTCCATCCACTCATACACCTGGTGATGGAGTGCCTATGGCAGCTAATTTACAGCATGTGAACAGTATGCCGAAAAGCTTAATGATGTATGGTCCAGATGGAACAGGTGGTCTTGCATCGTCTTCTAATCAGCTGGTATTCTCTACTGTACATTTTCTTACTTTTATAAACTGAAAGGCAAATTGTTATTAATGAATATATATATTTTATAAATGAGCTTCATATTTTAGTAGCAAGGCTTGTATATTCAAATCTTGTTGGCTTTTGATCATCGAGAGGCAACAAAGCCTAACAATTCAGCCAATTTTTTCATTAGTAATTGATTATTCTTCACATCTTAATTTATATTGTTTATAACAGTTAGTGTTGTTTCTACACAATTAACATGTTCAATTTAACTACATGTTCTTTTCACTTTTTTTTTCTTACACTGCAGGAAGACATGGAACTTGGTTCATTGGATGATAACGTTGAATCATTTCTATCACAAGATGATGGCGACGGGAGGGACCTTTTTGGCACATTGAAAAGAAGTCCTATTGAGCATAATACTGAGTCTTCTAAGGGTAACAAACGGTCTGCTACCTATGTAGTTTATATTCTCTTATGTAGATTATTAAAAAAATGTATAACTGTTTTCTGATTGCATTCACCAGGTTTTTCATTCAGTGAAGTGGGTTGTATACGTACAAGCAACAGCAAAGTTGGCTGCTGTCATTTCTCATCTGATGGGAAGTTGTTAGCTAGTGCCGGGCATGAGAGAAAGGTAATGTTGAATGTTCAACAGAGTTAAGAACAAATGTTTTCCTCTCTATTCTTATCAATCATTCTATTTTATTGAGTTGGTTGTAATGCCCGTGTTTTGTATTTACTTATGTTCAATTCAAACCTTGGTGGACTTCTTGGCATCCTCATCTATTGTTACTGAAGGTCTTTGTAGTTTAATGAAAAAAAATGGTTTGGGTACTTACCTGTGTTTTATGTCAGTAGGCGGTACTTTGGAACATGGACACACTGCAAACAGAGAGCGCTCCTGAAGAACACACACTTCTAATTTCAGATATTCGTTTTAGACCTAATTCAACTCAGTTTGCAACATCTTCATTTGATAGATCTGTGCGACTTTGGAATGCAGCGGATGTATGATTGCCATTTCTTGCCCTTTCTTTAAATAATCTCTGCTCATTCATATATTTTAGGTCCAACTGTTGTAATTTGCATGCTTTTCAAGATGTTTATTTTAACACTGATCCCCTGTTAACGACCTGAAAATAGTTGGGAAGTACACTAGTTTGTCTATGTTAGCTCCAAATAGGTCAAAGTTTGTGCATATCACGATCATAGCAGTGACTAGCAGCATATGATAAATATGAGAACCCTCTGATATTTTGGCAATGACTGATGCCCATGGTCACTTCATTTGTGGTGTTATTTTTGATTCACATCTCATGTTGTTTGTTCCAGTTCTTGATTTTATTCTTGAGCCCGTACTATAAACTTTTTTCAATTTACTTTTTTCAACTGAGTTTCACGTAACGCCTTATATGCTGTTGCTAAGCTCTAATAAATTCAGGTAACTGTTTTATCTTACAGTTTGATATGAAGTTCAAAGATTATTTTTTCAATTAGATAAAAGCCTTTCTCAATCTGACTTTTATCTTAGCTAGCACAGAAGGACACCACAGATTTTCATCAATTTGCCAATTCAGCATTTTCGTGTGAACTTATAAATATGTAGCTCAATACGTAGCATAGGCATTGTATAAGTAAATATAGACGCCACCTATCCTTGTTTTTTAGGCCATTAGTGTCTGAACCCGTGCTATGGCATTACATTAAATTAACTGGTGTGCATTATCCTTCATGTTAATTGAATCTCTATATATTAGAACATTACTGTACCATTTGTCTTTTTATGGATTGGAACATCGTCGCCCGTTGTTACTTTATAACTTACCAAGTCTTTTTTTTGCAGCCTACTTATTCTTTAGGTCAATATACTGGGCACAGTGCTAATGTAACGTCACTAGATTTCCATCCGAAGAAGACTGAAATTTTCTGCTCTTGTGACGCTAACGGTGAAATTCGATATTGGAATATCAATCAGAGTGCATGTTCACGAGTCTCCAAGGTTGACATCTGAATCATCTTTTGTGTTTTATTCTGATTTTTTATTTTTCTACCTACTAAATGTTTTTGTTTGATCGGGAGCAGGGTGCTACAGAGCAAGTGCGATTTCAGCCAAGAATTGGACATCTACTTGCAGCAGCAGCCGAGAGAGTGGTCTCCATTTATGATGTGGAAACTGACAGGCAAACCCATGCATTACAGGTATTTTCTCTTTACTTAATTTTAATAACTTTAGCGGAGGTTGGTAAAACACTTTTTTAATTAAAACTCATCCAGTTGTAATCAATCATAGTTCAACTGATTTCATCTACAGGGGCATTCTGGACCTGTTCGTTCTATTTGCTGGGATGCAAATGGAGACTATTTAGCATCAGTTAGTGAGGATTCTGTGAGGGTTTGGTCCTTGAATTCGGGAGAGTGCATTCACGAGCTTAGTTCCAATGGGAACAAGTTCCACTCTTCTGTTTTCCATCCAAGCTATTCTACACTCTTGGTGGTTGGAGGGTACCAAGTAAGATTTTCTCTGCATTAATTCATGTTATATTAGTTGTTTAACTGATGATGCCACACTGTCTGCTCATTTGTAAAGGTGGGTGACCAATAGCCTAACCATTATCCAGTCATCAGGTCAGGTGTTGTATGTTCAATTCAAGCATTCCATTACCACGTAACACCACCCAATGGCTGGTGCTGGTTGTGTCAACTCACAGTGTGGGTCAACAATAGGTTACTCATTGACCTCTCCAAATGTTATGATGTATGACCATATAAGCACAGTAGGTTTTTGGATCGACCTGTTATCTGCAGTTTAGTTTTGATCTCTGGCAGATTTTTTTTCCCCATCCTAAACACAACCTACAGAAGTTATGATGGATGACCCTTTATAGGCATAGTGGGGTGTTCGATTGACTTGTTACCTGTGTTTTAGCCTAGCATCAACCTTCGGCAGGTAGGCGCAGTTTTTCAATCCTAAACAACCCCGTGAGGGTATTGGACTGGCATTAAACTTGCTTCTTCTTTTTTTTCAAGTTAATAGGAAAAATATAGACATTGAAGAGAAAGCAAAAGAGTAGCTATCCTATAAACATATCAACGCGGCATCGTAGATTCAGTATCAGATTTTGCGCATGTCATAACTGTATCTTTCTGAATTAAATATTCTTGTCAATTCTTATAATTGTTCGCAGTTAAGTTATTGCTGTACTAGATTAACCCACTGTATTTAAAAATAAATTATGGCAGACATTAGAGTTATGGAACATGGCAGAGAATAAGAGCATGACGATACCAGCGCATGAAGGCCAAATAGCAGCTCTTGCACAGTCACCTGTCACTGGAATGGTTGCTTCTGCAAGTCATGATAAATCCGTTAAGCTGTGGAAATAAGATTAGGGCGGTTTCAACTTTCCTGTCTCGGGACACTACCTGAAATGCCCACATTAACAGATTTCTTCGGACCATCACCACCATTACCACTATCACGAAGGAGGTAGATTTTACAGAGGTA
>JAJJMC010029152.1:465214-577714 GCA_023531435.1 Papaver californicum
AATGTGTACATGGGTCTGATGGCAGGTGTGTTGTTGTTTCCATGTACTTTGAGCAAAAGAAAAAAAAAATAGTATGAACCAAAATGGCAGCTAGATCAGTATATTGGGTTGCCAATCTTGCATTTTTTTTCCCTCGAGAATCCATCCGTGTATTGTTTGCTGTGCTTGGTAAATAATCCATGTTGTCATCCCCCGTAAATAGTTGGCTACTGATATATACACTTGCATGGGTTTCTACATTTCAACTGATATATATTTACTTGCATGCGTTTCAACATTTCGATGCACAGTATCGTTTCAATGCACAGTGGGTAGTGGGTACTGAATCAATTCCAGACCGGATGTTGAGTTTTTGCACGATTCAATCTACCACTTTTGAACTGGAAATCTTATAATAAGCTTTTTCCTCAGCATTGGCATTAACTGCATTACCTTGTGTTCTAAGCATTGGCATTAACCACATTCTATTTATAACGGTTACAAAGACATCCTTTAAAGCATCTCTTATTTCATAGGTTCTTTCAGTGGATGTAAACCTTATCTATGGTTATTATATAGAGTTCTCAATAAATATAGAAAAACTTTTGGTTGGAGATAGTGAAACATGAGATACACATTCCGTTGCCACTGGAGATGTGCTAATAAGTGATTTCAAGAAACCTTAAGCACCTTGCATGAGGTTATGTTGTGGTACATCAGGAGAACTGATTATTGTTATGGTTAACCTTGAGGAACTCATAGGAATGATTAGGGCAAACACACAAACCCTAGGCTCCTAGCCATCAAGGCCCCTGCAACTCCTGGTAATTGATTGAAGATGTATCTAGAGGAAGAGGACAGTTTGATTCCTAGGGATGCGCGAGTGATGAGCTATTTTTGAATGTTATCACTAAAAACAAGAAGACTGATGATTTTGGTATTGACCTTTTTTACAAGATTTCTGACCGGGGACTATCCCACACGTGGGTCTTTATGTACCTCTTTTCGCACATCACTGATTATTGAGTATCCCTTTGTTAGTTTCTACCTTCTACCTTATCCTGGTAAAACCCTAATTTTTGACCTGGATGCTTGAAATATACAATCCAACGGTCAGAAATCGGAGGTTGATTAGATCTAGTGTTTGACAGCATTTTTTACCAGTCATGGGTGTTTTAGGGTTTCCATATAAACTTCGCGGGCAAATAACGGGTAGATGTGTAATGTAGGTCCCACAGGAACCTAGGTGGCTCAAACTCTCTTTCATATGCATGTGAAAGGGTTTTATTCCTCTTGGACCAACGAGATTAGCTCAGGGAAGAAGGGTTTCAACTTTCAATTTTTTGGCGGGAAAATTTGTTTCTTTATTTAGATTGCTAAAGAGATGGCGGGAAACTTTGAGTAAAAGAAAGATTCTTCTCGTTCATTGGGATGAAGCGTCTCTCAATTATTTTGTCCTTTTTTGTTTATAATCAAAATGAATTTGAGAAGAAGGACCCTCGATTTGATATTATTAAATGCCTAGTAAATATATTTTTTTATTATTTTTGAAAGGAAATTAAATACCTAGTAAAGATATATTCAATCAATAATGATTCAAGGAGGGTTAGGTTCTAGTGTATTTAAAGATCTGATATATGATGTACTTGAAGAAGAAAGAAAAAAATGTACAAATCACGTAAATTAGGGTTTCATGAAAGATGTGTTTGGCCATATTAGTACAGATGAAATTCATTAGTAAGTTTCTTTTCCATTTTCAAAGTAAGTTGGTTGTGTAAGTACCTAATTTGACTATTTAATTTTTTTGTGCCTAAATACCAGTAAGGTTTAGTCGTATCATCCTCCAAGATTTAAGATTCATAGTTGGTTACGTCAGATTGAATCAACATCCTATTTTTATCGTGATTCAAAGTTGAATCAAAGAAGTGCCCATTGGTTTAGCACTGGAATATTGGAGCCGTTGGATTTTAAAGTTTAAAGAAGAATCGATGGATGAGATTTAAAACACCAAATTGTTTGGCACAAAAAACATAATTGCTAGATTTTAATTTCTAATATAAATTTGATGGCTAAGATCGAAAGCGTCAAATGATTTAGTACAAAAAGTAAAATTTACAGATTGCGTTCAAGCGACCCCTTGGAGGTAATCTGGAATTAATATTTTAGACAACACTTTTTACTTTAAAAGTTGAATCTTACTACTCCATAATACTTAGTCTAAACCTCTATTCCAGGAAAATAAAATAGATTGTGAGAAGAGATGTGCGGGAAAATATTTTAAGGCATTTGTTCTGTTGTTCAAAAATTATAATTTCAATCCAATTTAAATTTTTTATTATTTTCTTTTTTAATGAAATCATATTTTAATAGTTATTAGAACATTACTATTTTGCCACAAACATGTGACAGGGCAGGAGGACTGGGGGGTGTATAAGGTGAAGACTCTAGTCACCAATTCAGAATTCGGCAAACGTACATATCGAAAAACGTACGAATATACGGATTTGTAAAAGTCGAAACTATGGTCAACGGTTCGGGATTCAGAAGTAATTAGGAACGTCAAATCTATATGTATAATTCATTTTTGAGATACTCATTCAGCAGTCAATTCTCTATGTTAAATTATATGAAAAAAACTCTTGAACAAAATAATGCATAAAAATATGATATAAATGTGATATTTTCGTAATATATGAAGTATTTTCAGATGTTTGTAAAAATATGATATAAATGTGATATTTCCGTAAAAATATGATAGCCCAATAATTGCATTACTATAGTAACTTAGAGGTCAGGGGTTCAATACTCCCCATGTACAATTATTTTTATAAGTTTAACAAAAGAGGCGTTTACATTATGGCAACGACTAATCCGTGAATTATCCGGGAAGTCCATATTATACGCATATGGTGTTTCAGTAGTTTGCAAAACGGACAGTTTAATACGGTTCAGAATAACTCGCGACGTATTACTGACTAGGGTGAAGACCATGTGCTACCTTTCAGGCACATCAAAATCACTTTTCTTAATAACATACCTAGGTCATTTTTCTATAAATAATTCTTCCTTCCCGCCATGGTTTCCTAATTAGCTAGCTATAGTAACGAGTAAGAATCCCGTCCTACGCACCGGGTCCCGATAAAAATTACTTGTATAGTTAGTTTTTGTATACTAAGGCGGGGTTTCGCTCCACACCACTGGTCTAAAAGAGTCCATCTAAACCAAAGAGAAAGAAGAGTTTAAAGACTCAATTAACCACAATCAAATAGGATAATATTCACCCATCAATCAGAAAAAAGTCTTCGGTTACCGTTAAATATATGAACCACTTTTAATGTGGTGAATTTATTTGGCATCACCATTAATAATGTTGATTTTCATAACAATTTGAGTTTAAACGACGATATTCTCGTTTATATGTAGAGAAAACTGATACTCCATCTGTCTTAAATTATTAGTCCACTTTGAAAAAGCCAAGATTTTAAGAAGACAGTAGGAATTTACAAAACTGCTCATATTAAATGCTAAGTTATTAATATAATTAAAGTTAAAAAGGGAATGAATATAAACATGAAAGATAATAAAAGATCTTTTTCCTATTTCTGGAGATACTATTTAATTTTTAGATTTGTTTATGTATCTTTTGACTTTATATTTATAAAAAGTTAAGGATATATTTGATAGTTTAATGAAAAAATATTACTATAAACAAAAGCTGATAACTATTTTAAGACAGACGAAAATAGAATAGAGGACTAATAAAAAAACACTGAGGGAGTACTTATTGTTTCTTGACTTGATTTGGGTTGATTAGTATTTTTTATTTTTTTTATAAAAATGAAACGTTATTAAATTTAATATCTTTTATTTTCTATTTTGAGAAAATATCTGTTGACATGGTTACTTTTGACATCATTTTATTTTAAAAAACTCTAATGATAATAAGTTTGAATCTAAATATTTGCTAACACATTCTTCTTATATGGTTCTATATTCTTACTAAAGATGAGTTAAATCTAAACATACATCACCACCATCAACCACTTTAAAAACCAGTCGTCAAAAATAAATGGTTGAACTTTTATTTGGTAGATAGTAAGGTTTGGGATCTCCGAATGCACCAATTTTTAGTAAGAACATGGATCAATATAAGGGAACATATTACAAAATAACTTGTTTCAAATTCATTTTTATTCGAGTTTTATGAAAAATTGGTGATTATATTGTGAGATAGGGTAAGAATAACCATGTCAATGGATCATCGATTTTTATCTTTTATATTTATATCATCATGTAAGTCCATTGGTATATTTTTTGTGTGCCCCTATTTGTTTGTTGAAGAATATTCATTTAGCGATTAGCTAGTAGATTCTGGTTGTTGATGAGTTTTAAATTCAGGTTGTTGGAATCAATACCCAACGATAAATCTGATTAAGTTTCTAGAAAATCATCAACGTCTTTAAGAGCATTAATAGCAAGTAGGTTGCTAACTGGTTACAAGATAGATATTAATGTATAAGCTAAAGAAAAAGTAGTAGACAAGTAAAGAGATATCATATGGAAGAATATTTTCTATTGGATGCTTCCTGTTATGTTCACAAATGAACCAAGTAAACTATTTATAGTGATGGATACTTGGTTATCAAGTATCATTGTGAGGTAGAGAGATAAGTGTCTAGCTTTCATGTGGGGTAGAAAGCCAAGCGCCTATCTTGTATGGGAGGTAATGATCCAAGTGTCTAGCTTGCTTTTTTGGTCTTTCTTCTTTCACTTTAAGGCATGACCCAAATCTCTCATTCATTTATGATAAGGAGTTGGTCGCATTCTTAATTATATTAAAAGGATGATGAAGCGATTAGGTAAACTACTTTATTGATAAGAACACCACACACATATGGACCATAGGTTCTATAACACTCGCCCTTGTGTGATTCAGTAGAAGTACTTCAAAGTGTTGCCTAATTAAATTCTTGACGTAATTCTTTGTATATTTTGTTTATGTTATAATATTTTACATGTAGTACACTCATTAAAGACCAATGTGTTTAAGTAAATTGCCTTATTAAAACCTCGGCAGGAAAGTCCGTAAGGACTAAACCTGAACTAAGAAAAAAGAGTGCAATATTAAGGAAACTTGGAACAGACTTGGACCCGTAAATGTTGCCTTATTAAAACCTTGAGAAGTAAAAATTTATCGGGGTAAAATCATGACGAAGGGAAAATAGTACAATGTTATAAGTCCAAGTAAAGTTACTCTGTTGAAATTGATCATTTCTCTTGCTGCTTCACAACTCTCCAGACGAAAAAACACCGTGGGAAAAAGAATAACCTTAATCGTAAAATTACATTCCTATTATTATTTGTTGTTGTTGTTGTTGTCATTGTCTTTGTAGATGATGAAAAATAGGATAGGGTGACAGAGGTAAAACTGGTTAGGGTTTGTATGAGTCCGGAAGGTTGACTACGAGCAGTCCTTGCCTAAAGCAAGAAAATGGCAAGGGATGTTTCAGTCACATATTGGTCTAGGGAGGGTAAACGAAAAAGATGAGTTCAGAGTTTAAGTTGCAAACGAAAACTATGAGAAAGATTGCAGAAGGCTATTGTTCGTAGTTTTGAATTTATTCTTTGAATGATTGTGAGTTGGTCTATTTATAGATTCTCAAAACCTTAATCTCTAATTGGTGAGATAAAGCTGAAGAGTAATGATAAGCATTTCCTTCTTGATCTTAGAAATAACTAAGGATAAATCAAGGATTGAGTTTATCCTTCGCAGCTAGCTCCATGTAACCGAATATTCTTTTTTTATGTGAGTAGGCTGATACTCACACGTGTCACAGATCGTCAAACCAAAACCATAAATATATCCCTTCGATTTGTGATGTAATCAACCTATACGAGTGATGTATCATATGATGTGGTAGTGTTCTCTACAGTTGTCATAAATTTATATTGAGGAGTACTCATGTATGCGTGTGGAACCCAACACCAGTCGTGTGGAGAGTTCAGGAGGCTCGACATAGCCGGTATTTGGATTTTTCGCATTCCGAATTCTAACAACTCGTACTAATATTAGCTTGCAGATATACTTTTACGTACTTCTTTGAAAATGTTGATTTGGTCCTGTTACATGCTTCCTATTTATTCATAATTAGATTAGATTAAAAAAATTTAATTGAAAATCCGTATAATATTTAAGTTATAATGGCATAAATATCAATAAAAATTATCTCGTGTTGTTACCTGTTACTTTTTTTCGACAATAATTTCTATTTTTTCTTATTTTTTGTAGATAAATAAAAATAACTTTTAATCAAACGATATTGTAATATTAGCAAAGAGAGAATAATATATTTCTAAACTTATTCTTTATAAAAATAAATGTGTAAAATAAAGTTATAGCTAAGTTGTTGTTGTTAAGGCCTCTTATACAAATGTTCATAGCTCTATATTGAGAAATCTAATTTTAATTTATTTCGGAAGTACCATGTTTTAGCCTTTTAGAAAATAGATTTTTAATAAACTTTTTTTTCTTTTCTAAGAATTAGTTGAACTTTTTTGGTTATAGAAAATAGAATCATTTTTCAACTTTTATTTTATTCTATTCAAATTTTTAATTAAATTTTTTTGCTTTAATGATATTATCAATTCAAAGGAAAAACTGCAACCTATATTTCAGTTTAGCTTTCACTTTTAGCATTCGTTTACAAAATTCAATTGTAATTTTGAAAATATTTATGTTTTTTACATTAAATAAGATAGAGATCTGAAATTCCCTTGATTTTACTGATAATATTGTTTTTAAAAATCGACATTATTGATCTAACGATACATTTAATCTTATTTTATAGCTGTGATTTTTTCCGGATGAGTGATTAAATTGAACAATCATCGAAATTGAAGAATTTATGTAGCATTAATATTGTTAAGAAAAAAAAATACAGGGTGTACATTCACGATAAATTAATGATTTTTATTTGAATATACCTTTAATGTTTACTATGAAGAAGTAGAGAAATAAAAGCTAACATGTGAAAGGATAATAGACCCTTCTTTTATCAAACCCACAATCTTAGTTGTGTATTTTTACATGTGGCAGCCGAAAGTACATTATATTGACTATAACGTATTAAACATTGACTATACTATTAGATTTTGGTCATTTTGATGAATGTAGTTTTTAATGTGGTGCACTGGGTATTTTTTTTGGATTTCCAAGATAAGTTGAATTATTTTTGCCATTTTAATGTTTATCTCCGTTGCTTAACTAAAAAAACATAATAAATTAAAATAATTCATTACCAAATAATGTGACTATAATTTAGAATAAAACATAGTGGTGCATCTTGACAAAGTCACATAGAGTTGGGCGTGGCTGAGGATGGAAGTTTTTAAATTTATCACAATGTATTTTACATACTGCCCTTGTGATTTATTAGTTGTCATTGCGTAGGCTACCCAAATGGAAAACTGACGCCTTATCATGTTTATATTTAATTCCGAAAGCGATGGTTGAAATGATATACTTGGTAGCAATATTGTGTCCCCTGCTTTGTATCCGGTAAGAATCTTTGCCTGAATTACATGTGTACCACATTTATTTACCAACAATATGGTACCATTACAAAGACCATCTGACGGAGATAGATTTTTCATAAGAATAATTGGACAAACAACTTTAAGTTTAACTTGAATAGAGGTATTCCTGGTGGATTCAATTTTTTAAGAAATTCATTGATGTAATTTGGGATTCACCGGCTTTCGTCTGATTCAATTTTTTCATCGCTAAATAAATAAATATCTCTCAATCCAGAATATTCAATAGTTTCATATTAATTTTGTTGACATCATCATTACATGCTGGTAAAATGATTCTCTCGGTTAACTCTACAGGTGATACCTGATCAGATGTATCCAAAGAGGGATACAGTTGGGTTACCAATTCTTTCACGTATTTGCATGTATGAACCAATGAAGGGAGCTCAATTTATTCTTCTGGTTTTGATCCGAACTATTATGTATTTGTATATAACATATATGTAAAATATTTGTTTAGATCAAAAAAAAATTCTAAATTCAATGCCAAAGAATATTACCTCAAGTAAGAATTTAACGAATGGTATGTTTTAAGTATCATAACTTTTATATTATTCCACATTAAGAGTTGTTCAAGCATGCTCCTAAGACATTTACAGGACCTCCGTTTGGTATAACTGGAAAAGTTTGACGAAAATGTCCCCCCATAACAACGATAATACCTCCAAAACGTAGACTGTCCTCACATACATCATGAAGTAGTTTATTCATCGACTCTACACAAAATCTATGTTGCATTGGTACTTCATCCCATATAATCCGTTTTACTTCTCTAAGAAGCTCAGCTTCCATACTTGGATTAGGAATTGAACATACGTTGGTTTCATTTATCTTCATCCGAATTTCACACGTTATATGTGCAGTTCTACCCCATACTAAAAGCAATGAAGCAATATCCGATGATAGAACAATTATATTTTATAAAATTGAGCTAACCAAACTGACAATAACATGTTAAGAGATAGAGGATGCTGCTTGGCATGCATGACCAAACATACTGTATGGAGATACTTTGTAAATTAGTTTGGCTAAACATATTTTGAACTATATAAAATTGTCAAACAATTATGTAGATTCCACCTTAGTCACTGAGCATATTAATTTTTTTCATCAAAATAACAATGCCAAATTAATTTATTTTTTGAACCTATTAATTCAAAATATAAATATTTGACCAGATATATATAACGTATTAACAATACATACCTAACACAATTATATTGGCCACAATTTTATATTTTTCATAAACAAATTGTATTTATATAATACCTATTTTCCTACTAGATATACTGTAAGTTGAAGAGGATAAATATCAATCATATATAATCAAGTCTAAATCTGGAGTTCAAATTCAGATAAATGTTATAAAAAACGGGTTCAGAGCACTGAAGCTATACTTGATGATGCCACAGTCAGAACTAAGTCTATATTTAGTCGGTAACTTGCAACAAGTGTATTGTATAAAAATATTTTCCCTGTTCCTGAACTGCCATTTAGAAAAACGTACAACCACCCCATGTTTCACACTCTATTATTTTATATAAGCTGATAACTATTCTAGATTGAAACTTGCAATATTTCTTTGAAGTTTTGGTTTTCGTATTGCAAACCGAAGTTGCCTATGCTCAAATATCAACATGTTTCCAACTATGTTGCCCTAATTTTATTTTGTTAACAACATGTTAGAAAAAAGCTTCAATTGTTTGCCACCTTCACATGACAACTTATCCAACATCTACAATCCATAGTCCAAATTATGTCCATCTGTTGGATTTTGAATATTAAACATTGTTATCAATTTATGAGGAAGATCGTCACATATCTTCAGACCAAACATTTCCCATAGAAATAATGGTTTAGTTGGGGTACAATCAGATAAGATGATCTTGAATAGTTTTCCACTGACTGTCTGTTTGACTATGCACGACCTCTTTAAGACACTCTAACTATTGTCCCTCATATTTTAGTAATCCAAGAGCTATGTGCACTTTTTTAAATGTAGGAAATAATTCACCTTTTACTATTTTTAGACTCTCAAATGAATCGACACCTGCAACAATGGTAAGCGAACGTCTTAGGTAGTACAATTCTCGGACATAGGGAGCAACAAAATACATTCTAACAATCGCAAAACCACGTTGCCTGTTTTTCCACTTTTTATCATACTAGACAAAGTGTTGTGGAAACTCTTGATACGTACACGAGGGTGTTGTTGTATTTCAAGTATAATATTCAAAATAAACCATCAATGTTGACTTATAGTTCTCAGAATTTTTCTGAAACCCTATCTATTATTATTGTTGATTTCTAGATAAATCTTTGTTATCCCATCAAGAGATTGCCGATCTTACGATATTTGGTTTTCCCTTGTGCATTGAATGACCGAGCAAATGACATGCAACTTCAGGCGGTCCAATATACCTTGCATCAATATACAGTTGTACCTCATGTTTTGCGCCAACAATTGTTGTCTTATCATATCCTTTGTACATGTACTTGTTTATGTGTTTAATTGTTCTTTCTCCAGCATACACTTCCACGTTTATATGGCAATTAAACATTCTTGATATATGTAGGTTGTGAGGTACAACGTCAGTGTTGTATGCCTTATATCCATTCCAAACTATAACTTCTCTCAGACGATATACTGGGTACCCTCTACTACCTAAACATGTGGTATCATTGTATTTCTTAAGTTATTTTTTAGTACATCTGGATTTGTATCACCACATGGTGCACTTTCTTACCATATCAAAGAGAATTGGGTTTTCTTTCTCATCTGGAGATTTCGTTGATACAAATTTATGAACTTGTTCAACCGTACATATTTTATCTGATTTCTATAAAAAAAATAGCAAATGCATATGTGGTAGTCTTCGTTTCTAGAATTTGATGGTGTATACATGTGCAACAACTTTTCCAAAAATATTCTTCTTAGTTATTTGATCAATGAACGTCTTCCTTTTTAATTCAAAAACTCATGCCACTAAATTAGAACGATCAAATGCGTATTGGTGTGGTAGAATCTCGTCTTTGATTTCTGTCATATCCGGATTTGCAGTCATTGTCAGAAAAATATCGGAATAATGGTTGAAACGTGTAGTTGACATCGAATCTTGGTAAATTTAATACATGTGTCTTGGGCTCCCATTATGTGATGATGGTAAAGTGCATTGTGTACGTTTTTAGATCACTTCTTGGTTGAACTCACCAAGCATTGGTATATCAAGTTTGGTTGTCAATTTTAGTCCCAAAACTCAAAGTCATTTGAGTAGATTACTAAAGTCAACTTGGTTAGTTTAGAATAGGAACATAAAAATGTTGAGACTTGGTCTAGTTAATCTTGAAGACCTGAAGACCTGAAGACGTATCAAAGACAAATCGAAGACATCATCCTTCAGACCAAGGTTAGTATCTACAAGACTCAAATTATTCAATTAATATATACAATTCATGCAAGTCATTATTCATTGAAAACATAACATACTAAGTTACATTTGTTACAATGACTGTAGTATTGGTGACTTGTTCACTATACAATGATCAAAGTATCAAAATAAATGATATACATTAGTTTCTTCGACAACTTAAAGTATATGGAGTTATGAAGAATAGTTTGTTTATAGACTTCGTAATTTATGACATTGCACTAATTGGTAACCAGTTATTAATTAGTGTGTTGAATTTCCAGGTGAATCCAAACCTTAATGATTATGTTTGAAAGAAATTTTATAAACATAGTTCAAGGAAGTAGACTAATAAAACTTGTTTCAAAGTCGAAATAGGATTCAAGATCGATCCCAGGGATGATCCCTTGTCATGATGGATCTCAGGATCGATCCTGAGTAAATCGAACTTCCTTTTACTTTTCAATTAGTCTGTTGATCTTCACGGGTTTTTACAAATATCGAGAAATATATGAGTTAGATTGGGAAGTTTGCTAGAATATCGACATAATGATTTGAACATGTGTAAAACTCTAATTTCTTAATGTTCAAAAATATACCTTTGATACTCAAGGTAAGATCCCAAGATATTGATTTTTTATACTATATTTGGTATTGAATTATATGTTTTCCATTCCTAGAAGTTTGCATATCTCTAGCAAACTATATTAGTAAAGTACATGTTATGTGCTAGCTAATATTAGTTGTAATACTAAGAGTGAAATCGATTATGAGTTGGATATTACATGGTATTTGTTAATTTCGGAAATACATTATTATTGTATATCTTGAGAATTTTCAAAATCGGTGAATAAAGTATTTCCAATCAATGCCTTAGTCACAACACTATAAATACAGAATCTTGTATTCTTATAAACTCATCCCAAAAGATACCTTCTATAAAGTGTGGAAAAGAAAACTTGTTAAAGAGATCTGAGTAATCAAATTAGGTGAACATCTTGTGTTGCCTTTTGTTAAAGTTTTCTTTGGGGACCAAGAAGCCTGTTAGTTTTACCGTTAGTTGAAGGCTAGATTGTTATTTTGTTTTAGGTTGATTACTTGTATTTGAACTAATAGTGTAGTCATCTTCAATAAATCAAACTTGTTTATTTCAAGGTCCTTCTCTTGTTCTATAAGGCTACTCAAATTTGTTTGGAGATTTGAGTAGTACAAACCTAAGTAATTCAGGATTTATAGGGAAGAACTATTGATCAGTCAATGCCAATAGATTTTGTTCTGTGCGGTTGATCCATAGTAGAATTAAGTAGTTTTGCAGCGGTTACTTTTAAATATTTAAGAATTGAAGATTGATGACTTGAAGACCTTTTTTGATTCTGATCTTTGTGTGACTTTATGCGAACTTGAATCTCCGGGATTACAAGTTTACCTTGATAAACATCATACTTGTAGAAGATCGAACAAACGTATTAGTTGTATTAAGTTGTTTGGGAAACCCTTCGTATGGATGATAACGACACGTTTGAAGAATTTCATCTTAAAACCTTTGAGATACTTAATGCATCTTTCTATCTTGGAAAGACTACTTCAAAAAAAGAAATAATATGTAAAAGTCTCAGATTGTTACCATCTAGATACGAGTTTAAGAAGCATGTTATCATGAAGGCAAATTATCTTACAAAACTATTTAAGATCTCTTTATTTGGTAAAATAAAAATATTTGACCGTGAGTCCCAGTCAAACAAAGAAAAAGATAAGGTAATTGCTTTCAAATTTGAAAAGAATTCAAAGGTTCCTAATAAAGGAGACAATGTTCGATTGTCATAAGAAACTAGTGAAACATTTATAGAAGAGTCAGATGATGGTCTAGATACAACCATGTCCCTGTTTGCTAGATAGTTTTGAGATTTAAAAAAAAATAAAAAAAAAAAGATTTGTAAAAGATACACATCCTCCTAATCAGCCACATGATCGAGTTCTTGCTAAGAACAAATAAGATCAAGAAGAAGATGATAAACATCAACCATAATGTTTCAAGTGTAAGGGATTCAATCATAAGGAAGGATTATGGTAATATGAGTAAATACACATGAAACAAGGCCCTTGATGAGACCTCAGACTCCTATAATTTAGAAAAAGACAATACAATAAGTCTTGCATTAATTGCTGAAATAAATTTTCCAAAAAACACATTCTATAATCCTTCCATTGAAAAATGGTTATATCACCAGATGTATGGACTTCTGTTAATAAGAAAGTGACAAAAAAACCAATATGCACAACTGTCGAAAATATAAAGAAAGCAAAAACTCTCTTGTGTAAGGTCTGCAAATACTATGGATATGATTTTGATCATTGCTACATGTTAAAGAGGAAAGTTAGCATGCTAGAAGGAAGGGAAAAAGAACTTATGAATATATTGGAGAACTTTGATCTTTTTAATTATCGTTTAAGGAACAAATCTTCAAAGCCATTTGCACTTCACAATCCTACTTCCCAGGAAAGTTTGAGTAATCCAAGTCAAGAGAAAAAGGGAAAAGGTTTAAATGGCATACCAAATCAGAACAAAAACACAATTAAATCCAAAGTCAAAATGGTGTGTATCTTACAACCCATAATGAGAAAATTTCTCATCTCAACACCACTTAATGGTATGGATTGGTGCACCCCACTAATTGTACCAGAAAAATAAAAGTGAGAACGCATAAGAACTAGGCACTCAGCAAGTCAAATTGTACATAAGTTCCTTACATTAAAAAAAAATAAAGAAACAAAAAGGTTCTGGATGACAAGAATAACAAAATATTTTATCATTATAGTCAATATTCAAAAAATTCTTCATGAATATTCGAATAACTATTTTTGGTTATATTTATCATGTTTACCAAAATATCTATTTCGTACAATACAAAAATTATTTTATAATAATTGGAGTCTCATTTATGAGAACTTTTACTATGGATAAAGATATGGTGTCTTCCCCTTCAAAGATGCTAGATCTAAAAGGTTTTCTTATAAATAAGAATGCACCATCTCTTAACGCAATGCAATCTAATGGAAATATTAAGAAGAAACAGTGGTTCAGGAAGAAGAGAAAACAAAGGCATCCGAAGAAAGAGATTTGCTTAAAAATAATGACTGAATTTTGTACTCATACTAAAACAAAATTACATGTTCTTGCTGAATCACTCACCAAAACTTCTCAAATGTAAGAAGTGCTCGTACAACAACAAGTTTTTTTGTAGAGGAGAATTACAAAATTAAGCTTTGGGATGGTAATCATCCATCCAAAAATATCAAAATGTGAACGAGTAAAAGCATCCTAACAAAATTTAATCCGGTAGAAACTTGATTTAAAGGAGATAACTTTGAATTATTGGATTGATTGATTGTTGATAAATTTCAATATTTGTATACGATCTATTCAACTATCAACAAATTAATGATAAGTGTTTAATTACAAATTCTTTGTGTTAATATTTGCTAGTTTATGATTGCAACTCTTGCTTCTATTGAAAATACCTTTTTGTTGCTTTCGGTTATGAGATAATTTTTTGGATTGCTCAGATCTAAGTTTCAGTCTTATAAAATGGCTTATTTTCTTATGATATATGACTTTGATTAATAGTAGATTTCGAATTTGATTTTATGGATTGCTATATAAAATCATAATAAAGTTGTGATTATATAACTCATATGCGAGTCACAATACTAATAACTTGTTATGTTATATAATTTGATTATTCGGTACTCATGTGAGTTTTTGTCGGTTTTAGTCTATCTTGTGACAGGTGATGAGTAAGCTCATGTTTTAACCTTTCTATGATAAAGGTTGTCTTTGTGTTGTTTTCTTGTTGCAGTAAGGAATACCATACATAGGGGGAAAGTTCTATTATTAAACTTGTGTTTAATAATATATCTTTGTGGGGAGTGTGGTTGTGAAAATAAACAACACAATTATTTCTGCTAGTTGTTTTCCTGATAAATAACTAAATCGATTTTGATTTTAGTTAAACTTGTCGAAACTAGGTGAGTATTATTCTGTTTAATTACTTTTTCCTGATAAAACTAAGTTAATTATGACCTTAGCTAACTTGTTGAATATGGTATGTTAGACTTCCAATTGGCTTAGACTCTTATAAGCTGAATCGAGTTCTTATGAACTTGTGAAATCCTTTCGAAATACTTCTTGTCTTTCAGTATTCATTTTTTTTTTCGTGCCAAAAAGGGGGAGAAATATATGTAGTATAGAGTGATTGCAATCACTTAAAAAAAAACATATGTGTTGTAAAAAGTATATATCTATCGGAAAAGAGATAAAATACTGATTAAGGGGGAGAGACATATCATGATGTATAGTATCCACATACTAAGAATTGAATAACAAGTATGTTCGGATTGAATAAATGCATATCTCACCTTTAGGGGGCGCAGAGTTATTCTTATTCAAATACTTCAAAAACATCAATTATTTTGAGTGTTTGCATATCAAGAAGATATTGTTGAAACTCAGATCATGCGTATAAAGATAGAATTAAGAGATTGTTATATTATCTATTTTTCAATTAATTCTTGTATTCTCCATATGAGACAAAGGGAAAGATTGTTAGATCACTGCTCGGTAGAACTCACCAAGCGTTGGTATATCAAATTTAGTTCCAAAATTCAAAGTTGCCTGAGTAGATTACTAAAGTCAACTTTGTTAGGTTAAACTAGGAACATAGAAATATTGTGACTTTCTCTGGTTACTATTGAAGACCTAAATACGTATTGAAGATATCATCACTTATATCAAGTTTAGTATCTACAAGAGTTGAATTATTCCATTACTATGCAAGTCGTTATTCATTGAAAATATAATATACAAAGTTACGTTTGTTACAATGACTGTAGTATTGCGACTTGTTCACTGTACAATGGTCAAAGTATTAAAAAGAATGATATATATTAGTTGCTTCGACAACTTAAAGTATATGGAGTTAGAATAGTTTATCTATAGACTTTGTAGTTTATGACATTGCACTCATTGATAACTTGTTATTAATTAGTGTGTTGAACTTCCGCTTGAATCTAAACCTTACTAAATATGTTAGAAAACAATTTAAAAAACATAGTTTAAATATGTAGACTTACGAAACTTGTTTCAAAATCAAAATGGGATTCATGACCGATCCTAAGTAAATCTAACTTCCGTTTACTTTTCGATTGGTCTATTAATCTTCACGGGTTTTTGAAGATATCGATAAGCATACGAGTTAGATTAGAAAGTTTATTAGAATGTCGACATAAAGAATTGAACATATACTAAACTTTAATTTTTTAATGTTCAAGAATATACCTTATACTTAAGAAAATATCCCAAGATATCAATTTTTCTATACTATATTTGGTATCGAATTATACGATTTGCATTCCCAGAGGTTTGCATATCTCTAGAAAACTATATTAGCAGAGCACATGTTATGTGCTAACTAATCTTAGTTGTCAGATTAAAAGTGAAATCGACTATGAGTTGGATATTACTTGGTATTTGTTAATTTCAGAAATATATTATTGCAAATCTTGAGAATTTTCAAAACTGGTAGATAAAGTATTTCCAACCAATGCCTTGAATTCTTACAAACTCATCCAAGTACATACTTTTTATAGTGTGGAAAAACCAAATTGTTAAAGAAACATGAGTAATCTAATTAGGTGAAACATCTTGCGTTGCGTTTTGTTAAAGTCTTATATGGGATCAAGAAGCCTCTAGTTTTACCGTTGGTGGGAGGATCTATTGTTATTTATTTTTCGGTTGATTACTTATGTTTGAACTAACAGACTAGTCATCTTCAATAGATCAAACTTGTTTAATCCAAGCTTTTTCTCTTGTGCTATAAGGCCACTCAGGTTTGTTTGAAGATTTGACTAATACAGATCTAAGTGATTAAGGATATGTAGGGTAGAATTATTGATTAATCAATCTTAACAGACTTTGTTCCGTGTGGTTGATCGATAATAGAATCAAGTAGTCTTGTAGCGGTTACTTTTGAAGATTGGAGACCTGAAAAGACTTTCCTTTTTGGTTCTAATCTTTGAATGACTTTATGCGAATTTAATTCTATGGGATCTCACAAGTATTTAATCTCGATAAATATCGGACTTGTAGAAGATCGAACAAATTGTCTAGTTGTATTAATTTTCTTGGATAGAGCTTGTCCATCAAGATTGATTATTTCGGTAATCATTGTCTTGGTTTAATCTTTTGACTAAGGAGTTTAATTAATTAAACGGAAGATCCTTGGACTCTACTTTATCACTGATCTAAAGATTGATTCTAGGCGATTAATAAGTGAGTTGGTTAGTGAAGCATGTTAGTCCTTTACTGCTCCGGGTTAGATTCAAAGGAGTTGGGTGTCGAAGTCCTCACAGTGATAAAGCAACTTAAGATAGTGGACTCTGTCTTAGTATTCACGTGTGTTGGCCATATTTTTATAGGCGTAGGGATACTAAGGGAACTGGGTAACTTAGGTTAGTTTACTTGGTCTCAACTATACGAAGTTGCGGTATTCTATTTGTATAGAGGCTTAATTATGAAAATATTCAAAACTGGACTAGCTCCCGGGGTTCTTCTGCCAAACAGTTTTGCTTGTTAACAAAATCTTTTGTGTCTGTGTGATTTAATTTACTTCCACATTATATTGTTTAGCTTTATAGTTAAAGTAAGTACACTTGTATATTAATCCCTTCTTGGTAACGATCTTATAGTTAGTTCGAATAGTACCTTGACTATTACCTAGAATCACCTTGTTGAAATAATCTTTTGGCCGTTGTTGTTTCAATAAGATTATACAAGGTGAGTCTTCATAGGTTGATATCGAAAATATTATAGCGTACTTGGTGCCCTCGTCATTTTATACCTCATTTTATTAGTTATTAATATATCTTATTTCCTTTTTATTGTGGAAGAATAGCGATCTGCACGTAAATTTCCTTAGAGATATTTCAAATAATCTAAACGATTATGTTCGGTCAAAGCCCACAGATCTACTAAAAATTCTTGGAAAAAATTTCCTCCTCTAAGGATTGTCGAATATTTTAATTTATGTCGATAAAGTCGGTAACTGAAGAACTTCATATGAGATATTCTTACATTTGTATAGTTTTTGCTATCCCATTGTTGGAGTTCGATACTCCAAACTAGATCCCCATAAAAGGATAACAAAACATAATTTAAAGGCATGTACAAAAGATGACATTCATATATTATTGTTAATCTGTTTCCATATCTTAGGTGCAACAGAATATCACGGTATACTGTTACATCACTTGGATTTACAAGCACAATAACAGATACTTCTTCTACAGCCGGAAAATTTAATGTCGTTGATCAAAATTTTCATCAAAATGAAGAGACACTTGAACGTTTCTCAGATGTAGCTTGCTTTTAAGATATCATGTTCCCGATGATACTTTGGAATGAATCTGTTGTGGTACAAAAATATGATACTAAGAATTTTTCTATTTAAATGTGGATTTTATTTTTCCCGTATGGACAATGCATGAGCTGGGTCATATATGTATAGTTGTGAGTAAATAACATCATTTGCTTCTTTTGGAGTCAGGGATTCATTTTAATGTTGCAATTCACCGTGTATTAGAAAACACGATGGGCCTCTTCTCTTTGATGCCCTTGTATCATATTTTCATCTAAGACTTGTAAATGCACCAATAACATTGTAACTTATGATACTTTTCCTAAACAATTTGAACGATCACCATCTCCTTCGTATAATTCTCTTATCCCCTCAGGAGGTTCATATAGTGCTGGTAGACTAAATTTTCCCGTGTGACAGCATGTACCAAATATGGGATTCCTAAATGATGTATTAGATAATTTCTTATCAAACCAACGCAATGCACCACAAAATGGATATCCGAAACATCCATTTTTCCATGATAGTTTCTTCCAGACTCATTAACAATTGTATTTCTAACGGTTCTGCCTACATTGTTGTTTCCATCATCAAGACTTTCATCCAAATAATAGTTACCATCACTGTACTCATCAGATGATACATCTCGAACTGGAATAAACCTGTTTTTTAAAATAAATAACAATACACATCAATTGATGAATACTCAAAAGAAATTTGTTTAAGAGAATTTTTTTAAAAATTTACCATATTACATCTCATTTTCATCTGTGGAGGATGATGCACTGGTTGGACCTATTTGCATAATGCTTTCCACTCCTAGCGTATTCGTCGGCAATAAACAAAAGGTATGTCAAACAAACTTAGCTTGTTTTAATTTATGGCATAAAAAAATAATCAAACACTAATATATACATGGCATAATTCATTAGCGGATTCATGTTAAGTTCTTATTAGTTTTTCAACTTCCCTATGTATGATAAAAAAATTATTCTTGCCTGATCGCCACATACAGCTTCAATATCGTGATTTCTTGGCTCTGTATCTAGCACTAAAGGCTGAACTGTTTTAATTATTTTTTTACGCTAAGTATCTTAAACTTAAAACTGATATGAACTCTAGTGCAGTCATAAAAAAATCATCGGTAGATAGATATCGTTTTGCATATTTTCTTGCATATTATTCTAGTGACGTTTTTCTTATTCTTTTAAGTAATGGTTTATGTGTTTGCATCGCATGTTCTTTTGTTAGATTACCTTGCTCATTGACAAGCATTATCATGTTGGTGTACTTTTTCAGAATTTGTTTGCACAATTTGGTTCATTATGGCTCATATCTGGCATGTTTTTGGTTGTTTCTCTCTTTGCATCCGTGCTTGTGTTGCCACGTATCTTGTCTGTAAATTCTAGGCATCATATTGCTTTATGATATTAGTAAATTTTATGTTTATACAAAATATTAAATATTCTTATTAAATTAAAACTGTACAATTGATGACTCCTTTTTTGTTCGAGTTACTCTTTGTTTTTTCGTCCTTTGTTAGTATGCTTGTTGTGCCAAGCATGGTGCTTATAAATTATAAACGTATAATTACTTGTTTTATAGATGAATGTTTATTTTTACATGATATTAGTGTATAATTACTTGTTTTATAGATCAATGTTTATTTTTACATGATATTAGTGTAGTTATGCATTCAAAATTTATCAATGATGGCTCATATTTCAGTTGTAATACGTATTGTCCCAATTCCTGGTACTTGAACATCTTTCATGCTCTTTAAACCTAATGCTACAAGGACAAAAATATTCAATTTGTTTTTCTTTTACTTTTTCACAACAACCATATAATCCTAAGCCTTACACCTACATAGATAGGAATAATGTTTTACTCTGATTATTAGAATTTTATCTTTGGTATCTCCTTTTATGGAGATTTGCTTTCGTTTGACGAAAATTTAGACGTTGTAAGTTGAACATCTGATGGTGATAACGAGGGAGGTGGTCTAAAACAGATCAGGTGAGATAAAAAAACATATAAATTAACAAACAACAGTAATTCAAAGAACATAATTTGAAATTGTTAACCGAAGTAATTCAATGCGTACCTTATATTGGCAAATCGATAAATCAATCTTTTTGAAAAATCTACAATGCGTACCTCTAATCAATCAAAAAATATATAATACCTGATGCATTTTGATTAAACAAATTCTTTAATACAAAACCTTTCATACGTCTTCTTAGCATTAGAATTAGGAAACCTATATTACAGAAACATAGTCATAGCAGGAAATTTAGGAGATCAAACTCTTAAAAATATCTCCCCCGTATCGTTCGATCCTAGCTGTAGGATAACAATTTCGATTGTCGGATTTGTAAGACTACACAAACATCATTTTTCCTAATAATATAAATTTTTTATTACTAATATATAAACGTGTCCGCGTCCAGGTTATTTTGAGAATTTATCGAATCCACGTTATGTCGTGTCTGCGTCCGCATCACTGTTACCCAGCTCATTACCCAACAAAACAGAATTTTTTTTTTTATTAAAATCGAGACAAAGTTACAAACACTCCATCTGCTCACCACGTGTCGAATCTCAGAATCTCAACAATAAAAACAAAACAACATTAGCCATTGGATCCAGTCAAGAAACAGGATAGACCCTAATAAAGTTGATGATTCATCTTCGTTTATGTACCAAATTTACTAGGAAATATTTCCAAATGAGTGTTGTGTAGAATTAGGACATAAATTTGTTTATTTACAGAGGATTAGAAATATAAATAGAAAAGAAAAAAAGAAAGAAGCTTGATTTAGGGGCTCCCACATTTGTAGAGGGGCTCCAATATGAGGCAGGGTGACCCAAAAATGTGTTAAGGGGTGTCCTAGGGGCTATGTTAAATGTCCATATTACCCTTCAATCAATTAAAACCTAAACAAAACAAAACCTTACAAAATTTCAATTCCAATTCAAAACCTTTCCCTCTCCCTTCATATCTTCTCCTTTTCAACCGAATTTCTCCATTGAATCAATTAATTGGCGTTTCAAAAAATTTCTTCGTCGGTTAAACTCTAAAGTTCATGATGAAGAATCCTACTAAAGGTGTAGAAGGTATTAGTGATGACAATCAAAATCAAACTAAACAACCTAACGAAGAAATTGAAGAACAAATCGGGTTACAGAAAAAACGGTTGGGTTCGATTGGAAAACCCAACCGTAACTGGTTTGTTCTTCATTTTACGGTTGGGTTATTAAAAAAACCCAACCGTAAATTTAAACGGAGGAGATGAAGATAAAATTTTACGGTTGGGTTCGATTATGAACTTAACCGTAAAAAAAAAAAATTTGCACTTAAACCCAACCGTAAAATAGATGAATAGATTCGAACCCAACCGTAACTTGTTTGTTCTACATTTTACGGTTGGGTTTGTTAAAAAAACCCAACCTTAAATAACAAGGTAGGAGATGAAGATGAAATTTTACGGTTGAGTTCAGAATCGAACCCAACCGTAACTAATCTTCAAACCCAACCGTAAAATTAGATGAATGTATTTGAATATTTTTTTCATTTGTATCTTGTAAAGAATTGAAAGACGAAGCCAACCCAAAAAAAATGAGGTCAATCGGACATCATATAAGGGAGTTATGATCAAAACGGTGAAATACAAAAAGTATCCAGGAAGAATTACGGTTGGGTTCGACCCAATAAACCCAACCATAAATCTGGGCATTTTGGGCTTTATTTTTGTGTCATATTTACGGTTGGGTTTATTGGGTCGAACCCAACCGTAATTCTTCCTGGATTTTTTTTTG
The DNA here is from genome assembly GCA_023531435.1 of Papaver californicum. Classification (NCBI taxonomy): domain Eukaryota; kingdom Viridiplantae; phylum Streptophyta; class Magnoliopsida; order Ranunculales; family Papaveraceae; genus Papaver; species Papaver californicum. Next base: position 487,428 of record JAJJMC010029152.1, read on the forward strand.
TAGTTCATCGTTTTGATCATAACTCCCTCATACGATGTCCGATTGACCTCATTTTTTTGGGTTGGCTTCGTCTTTCAATTCTCTACAAGATAGACATGAAAAAATCTTCAAATCCATTCATTTAATTTTACGGTTGAGTTTGAAGATTAGTTACGGTTGGGTTCTATGTTAAAACCCAACCGTAAAATTTGTACGAGTGATTGTTTGTTACGGTTGGGTTCTAGGATGAAATCCTAACCGTAATTGTGAGTTATGGTTGGGTCCGATGCTTAAACCCAACCATAAAAATGTTACGATTTGGTGTTCATCCATTTTTCTTCTCTTTACGGTTGGGTTGAGAAGAACACCCAACCGTAAATGGCTTTTACGGTTGGGTTCGACATGAAAACCCAACCGTAAAATTCTCTAAATCAAAAAAGAATCATCTTCTCGTACGTAATTTCATCAAATTTAAACCATTAAAAGACCAAAACTTTAAGTTAGAGGTGTACCTAACTACTCTGGTTGATTGAATCAAAATCTAGGGTTTTTAAAAAATCTAAAAAATTCTCTTACATTTCTTCTAATTTTTTTTTCCACCAAACCAATTTTTTTTTTTTTTAATTTGATTTAATTAAATATAAAATTATTTAAAATTAATTATAATTAATTTAATCTATTAGCTAATTAGTTTTATTAATACTAATTAATTAGGAGTATTTTAGCCATTATAAGTGTATTATGGATAAGGGTATTTAACCATTGAGGAGCCCCTAAATTAATCTTCAAACGAAAACCCTATTTTGTTTGGTTTTTCTCTCTCATCAGAAATCAGGGTATACAAAAATATACACAGTACAAAACAAAAATACATACAAAGAGTGAAAAACACTCTTTTTTCTTTTTCCCTCTCTTCCACCACCCCCCAAACAAACAAAACCCTTTTTCACATCAGAAGAAGAAAAAATGGGCAAGTACATGAGAAAAGCGAAGGTAACAGGAGGAGAAGCATCAATGGAAGTAGCTCAATCAACTATTGGTGTTTTAACTAGAGCAAAAACCCTAGCTTTACAAAGGTTACAGAAGAAACAAATTACTACCTCTGAAACTTCAAATATATCTCCTAATAATAATGCTGCTGCTGGGGTTACTGGATCTTATTTTCGACTTAGGAGTAGGAAACTTGAGAAACCACCATTACTTGTTGTTTCTTCAGCAAAGAAAAATGAAGTCAAAGAGAGTTGTAAGAAAAGCCCTAATTCTAAACTTAGAACAAGTCCTAGATTGGCTGTCGCTTCTGTCAATTGTGATGACAACACTCTTACTTGTTGTAAGAACAGCAACAATGAGGAGAGTAAAGATGAGGCTTCCTTCGGCGAAAACTTTCTGGAGATCGAAGAAAGAGATAGGTCAGTTTATTTTGGTTTCTTAGAAAAATCATAAATCAATTTTTTTTTCTGTGCTCAACAAAAAAAAATCTGCAATTTTGTTAATTTTAGGTGTTTATTAATTTGTTGATCTTTTTGTTTGTATTTCTTTCACTTGGGTATTTTGAAAAGCTTTCAAATTTTTGATTTTTAGGTTTTTTCTTTGTTTCCCCCTTCTAATGTCTGATAATCTAGGTTTTTTTCTTCCTATTTCAAGGGGCTTTATTTGCGAAATCCAATGAATAAGGCTTTAGATAGTAACCTTGTACTTTTTATTTTATTCGAGGATTCACTTTTTTCTTTAGGATCCCATTTCTGAAAGTGTTTTGTTATTATTATTTTTTAATCTTTTAAATGCAAACAAAAAGAAGTAAAGAAAAACATTTTCATGTTCTTTATTACTGTGAATAATTTGTTTTCTATTTTCTGAACCATTTGTTTCACAGTTTGGATTACTTTAGGTGCTGCAGAAACAGCTTTGTTCAAAGCTCTCTAATCATAAGTTTTGTATTTGTTTAATTCATGCATGTACTAGTTTTACCTGTATTAGATAATAATATATATAATCATGAACAATTTCTGCATCTTGGGGCATGCTTATATTTTTTTTTTCTTTGTAGATTATATGTTTTTCTCAATTCTAAAAGGGGTTTTCTAGTTCTCTCAGGGTTTCTGTATCTTCAAGTTAATTTTTTTCCTAACTAACGTGGGTACTATTTTAATCTTGCCTGATTTTCCTGCAAAAGGTTGTGTATCGATGATTATAAATATGTGATAATCTCTGTTGCAAGTTTTGTTTTCAAAAGTAGTTTTAGGCTCCTCTTTAAAGCAGAGGAAGTTTTGTTGTGTTTGTTTTGTCTTTTTATAATGGAATGCTTGGTTTTATTTGTAATGTAGTTATAACCCATTCAGGTTTCTATTCGATGAGCTAAATCTGATTTAGTGTTGTGCTTACAGTATAATATAACTTCATTTTCTTATGATGCAACTTCTGTTTATTTTCCGAGATTGAGATTGTTTATAAATGATTATTTATTGAAGTCTTGTTTAGATTAGTTGTTTACCGGATAAATCTATTTTTTCCGGTACTTTAGTGTGGTTGTCGTAAATGTAATATTAATGATGTTACTAGCTTTCATGATTGTAAGATTGGACTCTTATGTTTTTGTCATCTATTTATTCTGATTATGCTTCTTATGCTTAATTAGGGGTACGAGAGAATCCACGCCGTGCAGTTTGATTAGAAACTCTGAGATTTTGAGCACTCCTGGTTCTACTACCAGGACCACCAACTCAACAGCCAGGAATCGAAGAATACAGAACTCGATCCGGGGAAACATTCCAACAACTCATGAGGTAGAAGAATTTTTCGCTGTTGCTGAGCAGCAACAACAAAGAGCATTCATAGAGAGGTATGTCATGTAACTTCGTTTTGTTGTTCGTTTGCCCTCATTCTTGATCACTTAGACTAGGTTCAGGAACCTAGTCTAAGATCTTTACTGGCTTAAGTGATCTCTATCGAGTTATATTAGTGTTTGGAATAGTTTTCATTAAATGTTTAGTTAACTATAGTATATGATGCTAGATATGTATAAAAAGTGAGTAGACTGTAGACCATTCCTTATAATATGTTATAGCCAAATATTATATACCTGTAGAGGCTCGCACAGCCTGGATGCCATTAACCCAACCCGTTCGATCCAAGGAATTTGATCATCCCCACAGAAAATCAGCTTGTCAGGCATTGGCCTTGTTGAGGGCCTAACCCCTTAACCAACCCTGTCCAGAGCCCAAGTTTTTTTCACAGTTCCAACCAGAGGTTGGATTAGTCATTTCTATCTGTCAAAATGTGCTGGAATTATGGTTGATTCTTGATATTGCATTTAAAGCCATCAAATCCATATCACACTGTTTCAATATGGCCAATTTTTGCAAGGTATTGTGCATAACAATTATCTCTCTATTTGGGGTTGTCTATAGGTACAACTTTGATCCCGTTAATGATTCCCCACTGCCGGGACGTTATGAATGGGAAAGATTGGATGTTTGAGGTGAACCTGTGATTTGAACAGGGCCTAGTCTTCAGCGAAATTTATTTGTTGATCTCTTTCGAACTGAAGATGTTAAGAGAGTTGCAGGTTGAAAGGGTCCTGTTAATGCTGGTGGTACTCCATTTTTGACCACCTTATATCTATGTTGTAAAGATTAAAAGAAGAAGAAAAGCTCTTAAAAAAAGAGATGTGTAGTACTAGTCCAATGTCTGTAACATAGCAGGGCTGATGAATTTACATCGCTCTCAAAAAAGAAACAGATATAAACTCCTAGTACCTTGAGACTGACAGATTATTTGACAAGGGAAGGGATAAAAGAAAAAGGTTGAAGCTTAGAATTCTAATCAGAGCAAGTGGGGGTGGGGGTATAGGAAATGACTAAACTAGATTCTGGTTTTTCTTTCTTTTTTCCAGTTTTTTTTTTTTACCTTTAATTTTTTCCCTGTCTATAGAAACAGTCACCGCAAGCTTTAAGAGGTCACTGAAATAAAAGCCAGTTTTCATTTTTCCTTATGGTTTTCTATATATTTTATTTTTAAAGTTCTAATAATCATTTTTTTAAGTAGAATCTAAGATATTGTTTTGATGCAATATAGGGTTTCAAAGTTGTTAGCGTCTTTACAATGCTGGGTGGATACTTAATTAGAACTTAAAACGAGATTACAACCTTTTTAAGACAACTAGTTCTTCTTTGCTTTCTGCTGGGAATTTTAATGCTAGACTGAGGTAGACGAAGGATAAAAGCATAAAATACACACTAGTAGTATAATAATGGACAAATTTGTATTCTTGGTATCCTCCGCATATCTCAACTTCCATCACCATTGTATCTACTATAAAGAATCTACATCGTTCTCCAAAGGCAGTGACCTCCTAGATTGTGTTGCCTCTGCCATCTCTACTTCATATGCAGGACTCTCGACCGGGTTTCGCTTTTCTTATAGCACAGCTCAAATCTGATACACATCCAGCCATATATAATTAATAGTTGGCAATGCAGCATATATGAGGAAAGTTGATCCAAGACTTATTCAAAATTTATGTATACGTCTGAGGATACATGCATTGAAGAGTTCAAGATTCAAAGGCACAACCCAACATTACTTCTTGCTTAGTGACCAACTCCTTTTTACCACCAGAGACAAAATGGGTTATTAAAGGAAAAGAAAATGTTGCTAACATGTGATCACTTCATCGATTTCAAATGTTTCTCTGGATTGAGCAAACATCAGAAAGATTGTTATGGACGTTAAAGCCATTGCCCAACTGACTGACCATTGAAAGATGCTCATACGATCATGACTGCTCTCACAGTCACAAGGAGCAACGGGGGAATGGTGTACAAGTCTTCAACTTTCCATTCACATATGGATCTCACCTGCATTGGGTCAACGAAGGGTAACTATGCCTGATGCCTATGGAAGTTACAGAACTGAAAAGACAGCGTACACACTCTAAAGTGGAAAAAGAGAAGCAAATACGAATTCATAAAGTTGACACTCTAATAATACAGTTATATCTAAATCTTAGGTTACTTTACTAGATGCAGTTGTCAGAATATTACCAAATCTTTAAGAAGAAACATCGCTACAAGGTTGGTTCAAGCAAAAATGAAAGGTACTTACGGAACATAGTTCTTCACAAGCATTAAGTATATTTGCAAAATTGTCTATCTTTTAAGTACCGTGGGCAAAGAACATATCTAAGCAGCGAAATTTCCTGCAAAAATAAGCAAATTGTTGTCAACAAAATACATGTAGTCCACAACTTACGATCAATGATGTTAGATTACCCACTATATAATAAGTATCAAATGATTCAAACCAAAAGTAACACTCCTTTGAAATAGATTGTATCTGCACTAGATATTATTAGTAGGTTAATGAACATATATGCAGGCTCGGAGTAAGGGTAACATTTATGCTAATTATGTAAGTTCATCTTTTCAATAGTAAGTCTAATACTAGCATAGAAGTAAACTTTGGATGATCAGATAATTCAAAAGTCTGAGTGTAGCAATCAATAGTTAACACCAAATGCATGTCCACCACCAAAAGTCTAATCTTTTCTACCTCAGCTCCTTATCTCTTCCATAACTGTGCATTAGGATACCTAGCCGAATCCAGGTTTAAAAACATGTAAAATAACGACATAACATGAACAAAATAATCATTTTTCTGGTGCAATGCTTCAAGACAGATATACAAGAATCATCAGATTTAGTTTCTGCTCTGGCAATTTTTCTAAACTTTCCACCTATTCTGCTCTGCCATAATGCCAATTTTAGGGCATAGCATAATCACAATACCTTGACTTTAGTAAGAACAAGCATAGCATGACGTTCTTGCCATTCACTGAGATCTTTCTGTACATTATCAGACCCATTGACACTTTTAACCTGATTATCATCTGCATCAACTCAATTAAATCTTATCTTTTTATAACTGAATTCTACAGAGAAATAGTAGATTTTGTAGAAGTGATAGAAAAGTTGATGAATTTTTATACCTTGTTGAAGTGGGAAATTCTTGAACGTTTCTACTGTTAATGTCTTGACAAAGTCTTCTAACTCATCAGTGACTCCAAGTTCTTCTTCTTCTTCTTCAACTTCTTTAACCCTTTTTTGTTTGAGATTCGGTTCAGTTTGAGAAGAACTAGGGTTCGATGGTCTGATTTGTTTTTCTTTAGAAGAGCCTTTCGAATCCATGATGAGAAATCCATTTGAATCTCAATAGCAACGATGACAGAACAAGCACTCCGACCTGTGAGGGGAGCTAACAATCGTTTGAGGTGTTTAGGATTGGGCTCCTGCGTAAGGTTTTTTTCCTTTTTCCCTAACGAGGACAGAAGGCTGTTTCGAGTCATATAAAATGATTACGCTAACTAATGTAGGTCTATATAGGGTGTTTTAAAGCTAGTTAAATTATTTAGATTACCTTAATTAATTTATTTAATTATATTTTTTTTTACTTTTTTTTAGGTTTTGTAAATAAAGAAAATGTTAAGAAAACTTTTAAAAAACAGAATAAAAAAAAATTGAAAAAACTTAAAGATAAAAATAAAAATTTAGAAAATAATAAAACTTTAAAAATAAAAAATAAAAAATAAAAAAGAATTATAGAAATATAAATGATAAGAGTATTTATGTTATTATTAAAAATAGTGGATAAAAGGGTTATTGCTTTTACTACCTAGTGACTCTATTTTGTCTTTATTAAATATACCTCAAAACAGTCTTCAACTAGGATCGGTTGTGGAAGAGTTTGAGCTTTGCGGGATTTTAATGCAGTTAGGCAAATCTTATGATAACGTTCGAATGAATAAATTTGTCCAGCCCACTATGGAAAAAGGGAGATATGCTTGACCAACCAAGTAGTTAACCTTGGGATTATGTGGAAAAAACCATTTAATAGGTTTAAAAACATTTTAAAACATGAAAATGATCAACATATCCATCACCTAGACGTGTGAACCAACCACGGTCGTCAGTACGATCTATTACAAACACAAACAACACCTGAAAAATCAAAACATATTTACTAGGATACCAAAGACTAAAAACCTAACTGAAATTAAAAAATAACGAGAAAAAACCATATTTTAAAACCATCAACAAAATCAATTAAAAACATAACAAAAACAAATAAAATTATCAACAAATCTGAAAAAAATAATCGAGAAAAACCCAGATCCATTAAAACCATAACAAAAATTAATAAAAAACGGTTACAACAAAAAGGAATAACTAAACAATAAAAGAAGAAGTAATAGAAGAACAATGTACTCTTGAACCAGTAAGAAAACTTATGTTACTCGCCAAGAAAAAATAATACGTAGAAAAGGTACTGCAAAAATGTCTTTATTTCACTTATGTTCCTTTTCGTTATGTATGATCCAACTAAACATATTGATATGTACCGAAGGAAAAAGTGATTTGTTGATGTATGAATACCAACAAAAAGTGTTTATTTTACTTATGTTCCTTTTTGTTATGTATGAGTACGTATTGATATGTACTGAAGGAAAAAGTGATTTGTGATGCTTGAATACCAACAAAAGTAACATGCAATATATTTTTTAACAGTAGAATTAATATGTACCGGATAAAAACCTAGTTTCACCCATCACAAATATGCTTGAATACCCATCACAAATAACTTCCAGTTTGTATTTCATACTCTGATATAACAGTACATATATATATGTTTGTACTGAAGAGTGGCCTAGTTTATGTTACTACAATCTATTTCACATTATCTCTTTGTACTACAATCTGACATAGATGTCTCTTTGCGCTGAAGAATAACCTTGTCCATTATGTAGTTAATGTGAAGAATATGAAAGCTCATCAAAAAACACTAGGAAAAATATATTGACCTAGTTTTAAGGGTTGCATACTCTTGTAAAACTAAGAGTGCAAAGAGTAAAGTTGACTGATATACAATTGAAAATGAGAAATGAGGCGTCTTATGAGAATTTGTTCTTAATGTTTTCGTACACCGACTTTAAAGAAGTTAATTGATGAAGAGTGAAACAGTTGTCACTAAAATGTTAAACTGTTATAGGAGAGGTCGAGGGTCAAACGAGATTTGATTTGAGTTTAAAAGACATGAAATAACACACGGTCTCACATCTAAACCCGAATAAATGGGGCCCTTTTCGGGATGCCAATGATGGACAAAAGAGAATACAAAGATTTATCCCTGACAACAAGGGATGGATGTTGTGATACTAATTTTTTTAAAAGGGATTTTGGTAATTTGAGAAAGAATGAGAAGATGACATGACCGATGATTCAATATGAAATCTTGAATCTTCTTAGAAGAACTCAAAGTAAGGTAAAAGTTTCAGAAGGTGGTGAGGAATCTAATGAAAGTGATGAAGAAATTCAACAAAGTAAAGATATTCTGGAAACTCAAATTGAAAATAAAGAAACCCAAGATAATGAAGATCTTGTGGGGTTTATTTGCCGCTTTATGTATATACCATTATTTTTCACTATAAAAAATGCATTCAACTTTAGTGAATAGTACACTGGTTTTGTTCAGGATCTTGAAGATGCAAAGAGTGTATCATGGCTGGATTTGATATATTTTGCTTAGAGAAATAACTCAATGACAATCACTTTAGAGCAGAAGTAACTACTGGCTGTGTTGGCCATTTGTTGGTAAGAATCCTAACTTAAAATATTTATAGTTTCATATGCAATAGAAACTTCTATTTTATGACTCTGTGTGGCGTGTTTTACTATAGCTTTGGTATGCATAACATTACCAGTGGAAGTAGTGACTAATCCAAAAGGAACGTATGTGTCCAGAGCTGCTAGATGAAATTTGACAGAGATATGTACTGAATTTTTAAAGATATTGACTATGTTATAACATGTATTGAATAGGAGGCAAGCCATTGAGTTCAACAACATGCAATACATATTACGTTCATGAACTCAAAGTGAATGAAAATCATTAGTCGTAAACTACCAAACAAAATCTTACAAATTCAAGAATGAATTTGCAAGCCTGCACTTTCAATAACACTTGTGATTATTTTCTCAAGCTTAGTTTCGATATCTATACAAGCAAGTGCTTGGAAGTCTAAACATCACTAGAGTTAGCAAGAAGTTAATATGTGACATGATCTCCTTTGAATTAGATCAACTATTAAAGTCCTGGATTTTGCTACCATTAATAGATAGATATATGGAAACGAGTTCAAAAGGAAAATACCAATCTTCGTTACTTACCTTGATGAAGCTTTTCAAATTGATTTCATCGTATGATCTTCAATTCTTCATTACCCTTGAGTAACTTGGAAAATTCTAAGATTCTACTACCTAATCCATTCCAAATCGAAGCTTACTTTAGTAGACTAATATCAAGAAATAGTTTTGGCACCTAAAATATGACAACATACTTGACATACTAAGATATGTAAGTTCAATCTAGTATTCGCTCTAACTGGATTATACTTCTTAACTTAGATTTTCCCAGGAATTATGAAATAATATATTAGTTCCATACACAATTTGTAGCAGTGAAGTGGAGGAATTATATAAAAAAGAAGACGAGGTGGTGATAAAGGGGGACTTTATATTGAGAAAACTATAATCTACCAATGAAAGGCGTTAACAAGTTTTGAATTTTGGTATTTGATGCATAGAAAAGAGAGTTGTGTACTTCTTGATGCGTGTCGTAAGTGCGACAAATTACTTTATATATTTCCTACTAATACTAAAAAGGAATATAACGGTAGTAAGGATCGTTCCCACGAGGGGCTGTGTAATTGTTATTTGTTTTCAACTTCTTATCTAACCAAGGGGGAATTATATTGAATTAAACTAAACTATGAAAATTAAAACCATGGTTTAGGAGTCATTATCCATCACTAAACATATATGATAGATCGACAAGTCAGATTTATCTTATTATTTCTCTCTATACCAATAACCCTAAAACATCCTATCGCAGGTATACTCCGACCAACTCCTATAATCATCAAACGCGCAAGAGACACTCTCTGAACTCTTTCCACTGAATAACTTGGCGCAAGAGCCCCTCAAGGATAACCCAATGAAAGCAATTGTATCTATGAGTTATGTTAATCTAAGCAATCTGTCCCAAGAGCCACTCGGATTTAACCTAGGTTACGCTTCTATACATAGTCGCATGGCAACATCCCATCATTAGAAATTACGTTATACCACTGCTGGATCTGAAAACCTAGTCTAGATATAGATATATCATCATGGTAATTTAATATGCTACTTAAATAATCAAGACAACAATCATACATGGCGATATTAATATGAACATAAACAACTAAAGAGAAAATAAAAGAATAAAACTTATTTTATTAATTGAATCACCATGTCTAGGACTTCAAATTAATCCCCAACCAACAAGAGAATTAGCTAAACATGAATTTATTAAAACCCATGAAAAATATACAAATTAAGAAGAGCAAGAAGAAAGAGAAAATATCTTAGTTTCCCCCTTTAAAGGGGTAAACCAAAATCTTCCCTCTTTTGTGTAAAGAAATTGTCTAGAAAGTTATATTTAATCTCCCCTTTGTATAGGCTTTTGTAACCTCCTCTTGATGTCTATCTAACTAGGAAATTGAGAAACATTAAATATTTTCACCTCCTTATGATCCCTATCCAAATAAAAAACTTAACGTCCTCAAATACTAACACCCATAACAAAAATTGTTATTCCTTCCATTGCTGTTCAATTTCTCTCGTTCTTCCTTCAGACGGAAAATAGTTTAAGAGTATTAACTTATTAGCCATCTGAACATACTATCTAATCGCTTGGTTAATTTTTGTTCTTTAATCTCTTTTTGTTATGTTCATTTATTATTTTCTCTCTTCTAACTTAAAGATCAACATTAAAACTTAAAACATATAAACTATAAGAATCCATGCCTAATCTAACTAAAACATAAAATGAAATGGGTCTACTGATTTCTATTCTTATGTCCTAGCTTCTTTCACATTTTTTCATTCCAACGGCCTAACAAATCACAAAAAACAGTATTTGTTGAATGTCTTTTGCCTTACTTATTTACAATTCTCTTGAATTTTCATGCTTAAAATGAAAATTTATGCATTAACCCGTTATTTTAAGTTATCTAAACTCTAGCAGTCATTGTAACATTTTCAGTTACAATAAGGGTTCGTTTGGCATGCCATTATTAGCAGTATAAGGTATTGTCTTTTATATATAGTTATAATATCCTACACTAGAACTACGTATAGTTCAATATATAGTGTCATGAATATAAAAAAGGATGTAATATAAAGATGAAATTCTACTTTTAAAATTCGATTACAAACAAAAATTTTTTTTAATAAAAAATAAAAGAAAAATTATTTTTAATTTAATTTTAATAAATTGATAAAGTAAAATAAGATAAAGTATACAAATATTTTTTATAAGAATAAATAGAAAATACAAAATATTTTTTATAAAGAATAATAAAAATTAAATAAAAATAACAAAATAATCATAAAAAAATAAAAAAATTACCATTTAATGTTCGATATAATGTAAAAAAAAAACAATACGGAAATAAAAATGATTAGGTAAATAGAATAAACAATCAATCTTCTATCTACGGTGTAGTTGGAAAGTGTAATACAAGGTCACATTTAATGCACGTCTTAACCCGTTTTATTTTAGGCTTACCACTAAAAGTTAAAAAAGTACATTAAAAATAAAAAACCCCTTATCCACCTAATTTTGTTAATGCCTAATTTGTCCATGATTAATTAGTGTTAATTAATTCAAATGTTAGTTAAATTAGTTGGTGATTCAAATTGGATTATAGTTAGTGTTAGATGGTAAGAATTAAAGTTGAGTTTATTTTTAAAGTTTGAAGAAGAAGGAGAAGAAGTTGAGCAAAACTAGGGTTTTGTGATTTTGGTAGCAAAGATGAAATTTGATTGTGTCGACGTTATATTCTAGTGGTGAAGAAGAAGTGGGTGCATCTACATATCCTCAATCAGATTATCGTGCTTTCGATCCTACCGATTTGGGATATATTTTGGATGAACAAGAACGTAAAGCATAGTTGAGGATTTTAAGCATAAAAATGAAGAATCAAACTGGAAAAATGAAGGTCTTAATTGCTTCCAACCTTCAGGTATACGTGTTAAGAATCTCCAAACATGTATTTGTAGTTTATGATCTCCAAAAAGTGAATTGTATGCAAATTTTAAGCTATTTTCTGGCCTACGTATTATCCAGAATTAGCGGTTACGATGACACCACAACCGCCGATTCTACCTCTTCTCAAAAATTATGAACCAGAATCGACGGATATGGTCATGAACAACAACCGATTGTAGTTCATATTTAGGGGAATTGGTAGGTGAGAAAATCGGCTTTTATGGACACCCATATCACTTGGAGATTTTTTCGAAAAATACCATGTATACAATCGACCGATGTATATTGCTTTATGAGATGATTGTAATCAAAAAAATAGCCAGAAAAACTTCGCTTTGTTGAATGCTAGAATCCACGCATCAGTCAGTTCACGTGTGCCGATTCAAACACTTGGGGATTTTCCCCCCAAAACAATACTAGGTGGAATCGGTGGATAAATATGTATCTAAAGACCGATTGTTAAGAATCGGTTGACACGGTTGTTCCTTATCCACCAATTGTGTTGCCCTAAAATTTTGGTGTATATTGTAGATTGTTCAAACGCTTGGCGACGACCAACCTGAACCCGTATCTATGCTGTGGCTTGATACTTCTGCCCACTACTATATTGATTTGGTTTGGAAAAACAAGGACGATGTAAAGCAATGGTTTGTGTACAAAGGCATGAAGATAAAATGCACATTAGTCTTAGGACGTCATTCGAGGCGTAATCGTTTAGAAATTATTTGCGAAAGAAGTGGCAAGAATGAAAGTCACATATCAAAGGACAAACTGTATGTGAAGAGGACGTCGAAGGTCTACATGAGTAAGTCCAAGAAGCATAATTGCTTGTTTAAGGTCATAGTAGACCGAATGATGTATATAAGCTTTCTAAAGTGAACAATGGTTGTCAAAATAATGATGATCCGTAATTTCTTATTGGACACTCTCCATAAACAAATGAACTTGCTTACACTAGTAAATTGCATAAAATGAAACTTTCTCTTTATTTCCCCGTACGAGATTCAACTATCAATGCAACTTCGAAATGACTAAACGGTTCTCCTCTTTATTTAGTATATTCATCTTACATTGCAAACCTATCCACTTTATGTCTAGCTAGAAACTCGTTGTACTTGTAGCACAATTTTCTAACCGCTATTGTGCGTGAAGAAACATACTCATCCCTATAAGATACAAGTGGTTTCTTGTACTTACCATCCCACTTGAGAATGAAATGGCCAGTATTAAAAAGATTCCAGAAAAGACTTTGAGGACGGCGATCATCGAGAAGATTCAACACCATGTAAAAATTTCTAACCCATTTGGTCTCTCGTTTAACACCCGCATATATTTCCTTTTGTTTGAATCAGTTGTTAATATATTTGGCAGCTCTTTTGAGTATCTCTTCTTCATAACAACAATTGATTTGGTAGTTGACGACGATGTATTAACCATTGTAGTAGGATTTCTTTGAATAAAGTAGTTAATTATGGAGATGTTTTATTTGCATGAATTAGGGTACCATGGAGAATAGGTTATTTTATTTATATTCATAAATGGCCGACGACTATATTTTCAAAAAACAAACTAGCCGTTGAGCCGAAGTTTGACCATGTGAAGGGAAAAGTAACACATAATACGTAATTAAAACCTTAATTAGTTCAAAAACCAATTAAACCTTATAGTCATTACAATCCAAACATAACAAGTCCTTAAAAAGAAGCATAAACTATTATTTTCGATTTGAATAAACATCCATAAGCTAAATCATTTTTCAACATCCTCTCAGTAATCAACTTTAGCAGCAGCAGTGTCAGCGCCATTTATATCGGCAACATCATCTGCCCCAGCGTCAGCGGCGCCACCATTATCTGGATCTTCTAGATAGAACATTGGTAAACATGCCCTCCGTAATGCCATATCCTCTTTTCTGATTGCTGCAACACGAATAACCTCGTCAAGTTCATCCAAAACGAGCTCTCCGAGTATCTTCACCTGCTCCAACTTTGTCTCTCTTCCAAAAACAAACTTATATAGGCTTCGTACAATCTTTGGTTCCGGCTGTCTATCTACATCACATAAACGAACATGTGTATATTTGACACTCCTCTTGCGATTGTTATCCATGTCTATAAAGAATAAATTAAAGAATAAACATAAGTATGATTAAAGAGAAAAAATATCAAAAACTTTAAAAACAAAGATTATTAATATAACTACTGGTGTTATTAATTGCTACCAATTGACAACAACTACTACTACTAATAGTTCTAGCAATCACCAATCACTAATTAAATTAACAACAAAAGTTTAACCACTAAAATAAACACAATAGAGTCGGTAGATAAGACAATGTTTATCCACCGATTCTAACAATAAAAGCGAACAGAAAATCAGTAGGGAAAAATCGTTGGATAAAACACATATGCATCCACCGATTGTCAACAGAGAATATGAAACGGTTCTGGATATGCTATTAATGAAGAAACGAACAAAAATAGGTGGATAAGCAGGTGTCTTATTGACGCAGCAGATAACATCTGCATCACTTATCCAACGATTCCCATTCGAGAAAAAAAATAAAAAATAAAGATGTAGAATCGTTGGATACGATCTCCCGTATCCAACGATTCCGGGTATGGTTATTATTTACGAGGAATATGAAACGAAATCGTTCGATGTGGAACCATCGTATCCACCGTTTCTGCTGCATGTTCTTCATGTGTACGAAGAACATAACCAAATCGGTGGATACGAATGATCCACATTAAAATATTATGGTAACAATTCAGGATTTTGATTAACGAAAAGTAAGATTTAAACACATAGATCAATCAAAAAAGCTATTAGAAGGATAGGTTTATAAAGATTTACCTTGTAGATCGAATGTGATGGGAAATCCGAGTTTGTTTTTGGATATGTTGGTTTAGGGTTTTTAGAATTTGGAAAGTCCGATGGAAATAGAAAGTTTGTTTTTGTTTTAGGGTTTTAGATTTGGAAAGTATTGAAACATGGAAAGAATTTTCTATTTATAATATGATATGATTTTAATATTAGGATTAATTAATGAGTATGGGGTAGTTTGATATTTTTGACCAAATTTAAACACCCCTTGTCCTACTATCTAGTTGTGAGCAAAATTGGATAAGCCTCATTAGTTAGGCAACGATGAGTATTGAGTGTAGCCCTTTGAAGCCTTGAAGGTAGTAGAAATTATATGTAGTTGCTATGTTTAGTAATTGAAATCATGTCAAAGAACTTTTAAATACATCCTTTAACTACTCCCTTTGACTGCACTACATTCTCAAATTATACTGTACGAAACAAACCCTAACATTCACCCAAAACAAACAAAAATGTCACCTTGAACAACATATCTATACACACAATAGCCATACATCCGTATCTATACATACAATAGCCGTATACAAATGCTAAAAATAAGATAATTGCTAATAGGTTACCAATCTACTCGAAAATGTACCAAATTTTATATTAGATAAAACATTTTCACCTTTAAAACGGTACATCTGTAAATAAATCGGTACCCTTATTAGAAGTTATGTAATAAAATGTGAAAACATTTTTTTTTGGGGCAGTTAAAGGGCAAAATTATTTTTGTTAAAATAAGAGGATAGTTAAAGATGAGACATAGAGCACAAAGGTATCTCAAATTCCCATTTATGCAAATAGTTTTCCTTAAAAAAGAATATGGTTGTGAAGAATTTAGACAAGCTTTTCTTGAATAGAAAATAAATAAATTTAGAAAGACATCTTGGATCTTTAGCATAAAAAACTTATAAGATTTTTTCTCACCAAATTCATTTACAACCATGAAAAATATGACACCTTATAATCATACCGTATCATATGCTATGATGGATAATCGGTAGTGGGTCGGACCCACCTGAAAATGGTGGCAATCATTAAATCAGTACTACGAGTATTATTCAGTGGGTTGAGTATGATATACTACCTAGAAACAACTCCCTCATGGCTTACTTAACTCTTTCGGTCCCACTAAGATTTTTTCACTTATTGGGCAGATCTACTGTTAATGCTCCAATACTACTAATTCATGTCTTATTATGGATTTAAATATCAGAGGTTTTCCGTTCACGAATAATAAAACAAAATCCACAGATTATCCTTGGCCGTTTCTGTTGGCTAATGTGGCATCGTATAAAACCATAGTCCTCCTGTCCGCAATAACACAAGACAGTTTGTTTGACTCCCGAAACATTTACATGAGTAAGAGCATCTCCTAGGTGTCAAAAGTTTTATGTGACTGCTTTATTTAGATTTTTATATTGTAACATAAATAAGAATTGTTTGGTCATGAGTCATGGCCTTATTTTTAGGATTTGACATGTGGATAGAGGAAAAAAATGATTTTTTTATTTCTAATTAAGAAATATCCCTATAAATTTGGAGGTATTTAGAATAATACTAACCTAGAAAAATTGACGAGGGATGTTCTAATATTATAAAATAATTAAGTTATCTTTTCATATTTTATTTATTTATTATTTAATTTTTTTAATTTTTTTTAATTTTTAATCTTTTTTACACTTAATTATTGTTTTAAAAAAATCACAATTAGTATGGTTGTAATATGAGTAAAAAGAATTCGTTACTCGGACTTATTAAGAATTGATTCTAGACCTAATTTCTAATACTAAAAAATAAAGTAAACTAAATCGAAAGTGATATCAAGATTTTAAAAATAATCAAGACTTTGGATTCCGCTACTACTCATGATTGAATGATATTCTAAAGATTTCAACTCTAATCACCTTTTAAGTCCTTTATATCTTAATTCATTAATAATCAGTCATGTTTTCAAATTATTTGTACCCATTAAACATAGATTACCAATTGATTCAATAAAGTATAACATATCAAATTGAATCACAAATAATTAGGAAAATCATGAAATTGAATTAAAACTCTACAAAACAGTGATTGCGTGAATCAATAATCAAACTAGAGTAAAGAAAATAATTTAAAGGATATTACCCATCAATCATACGTAAGTAGCTTTCTCCATTGCCTTGGTTAAGTGCAAATTAGCTCATCGTGGTAAACAACATCTCAAAATATTTATTCATGGTTACAAAGATAAAAATGAGAGAAAATTATAAAACAACGAGTTTGCAACGATGTATGGATGTTACAGACTCGCCGTTACACATCAAGTGTTGCAAACTGAAGATAAACATTGCAAAGATTAAAACTTTTAGCAACAAATTCTTCAACCTTTTGGCCACGATTTCTTCAAACTTTTTGTAACGATATTATCATCTTTTTCTTCTACAACATCAAATTTTTCTGGGTGATTTTTTTCTTTTCTCTGGCAGAGCCCAACCTCCACAATTCTTCTCCACGACTCTCTATTTATACTAAGACACAACCCTTCTTCTAAATCTTGTCTTGAATTAGAATATATTTTCAAATCATAAAAACTACCTTCTCGAAAAATTTCTTTCTCTCGGTGATTATTTCCTACCAAATCTCACTGATTCTGTCTTGATTGTGTTGCTCGACTTGTCCAAAGAATCTAATCTCGTATGGAACAGACTCGTGCATGATTAGGAAACTGCCAAATATTCCGAGAATATTTTTCTCGGTCATTATCTCCTTTCCTTATTACCCGAGATTTTTGATATGGTTTCTATGTCTTGTGGACGAGAGTAACTTGCTCTTGACAGGGCAAGAATATCCATGTAATAACTCCTTGAAAGCTTTCCAAAATACTCGAACAGATACTCTCACAATTTGAACCCAAAAATTTCCGCCAATAATTTCATTTTAAGTTTGAGAAGGTGGCTGCCCTTAACAAACGCTTAGGTTCATTTATCACTTTGGGTGCTTTTATCATTTTCTGGGGTGCCTTTATCACTTTTCTAGCCCATTTTTCTGCAATTGTTTATTCATCAAAAATACCTACAAACACATTAAATAATAGAATTAATACAAATATTGAGAAATACAATATAAATATGAGAACAAATCAGACACATAAATGTGTCTATCAAAAATACTGTGTCGTTTCTAGACAATCGGTATTGAAACAAATGAACACCATGCCGACTTTTGTTGACATTCGACACAATATTCTTATTCATTACATAAACAATGTCGATTCAAAAATCTTAGTTCCTAAAATGAAAATATAATCGGCATTGTTGAAAATTTCCAATCATGCTAACTAAAAAAGGTAGTTAACAACAATCGACATGGTGTTCATCCGTTTCAATGCCGGCTGTCTAGAATCGGTATGGTATTCTTCATTTTATCATGTCGGCATTGAGCTTTTAAGAAGAAAAAAAAAATAAGTTTAAAAAGAAATTTAAAAATAAAAATGAATTAAAAAAAAGGATAAAAAATTAAATTAAAAGTACAAGGATAGTTTGCCATTACAAAAAAATATATGGATAAGGAGTTATTGATTTTACTTTAAAATGTCCCTATTTTATTTTATCAGGTATTCCCAAATTTATAAGGGTATTCCACTATTCCCCAATTGGAGGTCTTTCTTTTCTCATATTGGTTTAGAATATTTTCTTTGAAATAATGTTTTAAAAAGTAACATGGAGGTATAAACAAAAGTCTATAACCTTTTGTTGTCCATGTCACCAATCTAAATTTTCAGGATCCATCAATTGGAGATGGATTTCGTCTAATTAAAGGTCTAAATTCTTAGGTGTCAAAAAAAAAAACTCTTTCACCACCTATTTTTTTTCCTCTCTTGATCGGTAAACAAAAGGTTTATCGACCAAAAAGACGAGGGTATAAAAGGCTTATGAAAATATTTTGTGTTATTGTCATCATTCGGCCAATGAGTTGCTCTAGCTCTTGCTCTCCATATTTCAACATTAATAATACTGAGGTTGCAATATTATTGTCTTGATTTGAGTCATGAGCTCCAATGTTTATCAGTTAAGCCATTGTTATGATTTTCCTTCACATCTATCTGTACAAAAGTATCTTCCAATTCTTCAAGCTTTTTATCTAGCTCACCGTACTCTTGCTTGATCCACTCTCTTAGTTCCTTTTTCAACCATTGTAGGTTCTTGCATAAAGAGAAATCTGTACTACCTGAAAAAAAGAAACCACACATTTTGAATAAAAGAAAGAAAATCTTGGTGAGTGTACCAATATGTCTCACAACGAAAAGGTCCTGGACCACCTTTCACACCATCACAAATTAGAGCTAAAGAGTTGTGATTAGAGCATGGCCTTGCAAGAGCTTGTTAAGTCACTTTGGAAAATGAGCTTCCCAGTCGACTAACACTAGATACCTATCAATTTTGCTTTGTATACTTTGAATTTGATTGTTTATTAGAGTATAAGTAACACCAATTAAAACTAAATCTATGAGTTCATGTTTTGAAATAAATTTATTAAAATTTCTTATCCTGGATGTTGTTTCATTACAAGAGGTTCTTTCATAAACAAAATAAAAAACATTCCAATCGCCTCCAATCACCCATGGTATATCCCAATAGCTCCTCGCTTCTTCAATTTCTCTCCAAAACTCTAATCTTTCATGTGGCTTATTAGGTGCATAAATTCCAAAAAATCCACTCAAAACTTAAATTTATTATCGTGCAGTGAATTATAATGGACCTACAAGAGAATTCAACACTTCAACTTTTGAATCATCCTGCATACATAAAATATTCCCCCTGGTCTTTCTTAAGGAAAAAACATTTAACCATCTCACAGTATTGTTCCCCAATGCTTCCCAAACAATAAGATCATTACATTCTTGATTTTGTGTCTCTTGCAAGACAAAAATACTAGGTTTCCAATCCCTTGTCTTCTTCTGAATAATATCTTTTCGATTAAGATCGTTGAGATCCTTGACATTCCAAACCACACTTTTGAAATCCATTTTGAAAACCTAAAACCCAAAATACAAACAAAGTAAATGTTTCTTACATTTCTCCTTCTCAAAATCCAAATTATGATTTTTGAATTTTTCTATTATTAAATCAGTTGCTTCGTCTGAATTATCGAAAGACAAACCTAACTTTGGATCCATCATAATCATTTAAGAAACAATTGATTTCAAATTAAAAACGCAACACATGATCAACTTTATGCTTCAAGATACTCCACTTTTCATTTGGAAGAAGAGAATTCTTACTTGAAAAATTATCTTCATTCTTGATTTGAAGAATAAAAGAATTCTCCATCGCCGCCTCATTATCTTGAATTTCAATAACCGTGTCTAACTTTTGAAGATAAGGAATTGAAACTGTCTGTTTTGATAATTCATCAACACCATCTTCAGATAAGTTGCAATATGAGTATGAAATTGGAGCCGTTGGAGATAGGCTATCCGAAGCAGATGAGCTTATATTTTCTTATGAAGTGGAACCAGGGTACACCTATTTTGCAATAGAAGGAGCAGATCCTAGTGGGCCCATATCCAGATGCATAGAAGAAGTTGAATTATCCGGGTCCGTGAATCAACCCTTTTATTTTGAGATTTGGAACCAAAATTTAAATTCAAATTTGAATTCTCAAAAGAAACTTTCTCAACAAACTTTCTTTTTTCTTCTAGCGTAAATTTCTCCCCTCTTAGTTTCTTCCCCGAATTATTGAGGATCAAATTTGATTGAGAAATACTGGGCCACCCCAAATGGAAAGTAGACTCTTTCGTATAATCAGTTGAGTTAGAAGTGGAGCCAAACTGAAACTGGCTCGTTTTCGGAAAAACCTTATTGATTGCTGGAATCCTAATTCTTCTATGTGAAGGATCTGGAATTCCATTAACCATAGTTAAAGGTTTCAACTGAATAAGAAATGATTCTTTATCATAATGAAATAAAAAGTGGAAATAACTTGATCATAATGTTGAACTTTGATGCGAATAACAAAAGCATCAAAGAGTTGAAAAATGAACTTCCAATAGACCATCAAAATTAATCCAATTTTATGAAAAATATCAAGGCGTCATCGATTAAGGGCTTGAAGGGATATATTTCATATCTTTCGAGATCCACCCTTGGGTCAAAAAACCAAAATAAGTCATTTTAGCCCTTATAAAAAAAATGATACTCCCTTAATTTCCTCCTAAGATCCTTCTGCTTCCTTCTCACATAAAGGAATTGAATAAACCGATGACCACCAAGGACATAACCTAATAGTCATGCCTTCAAACTCCCCAAAACCTTTATTAATCATATGTTTTTTATCTTCAACAAAAGTTAAATAAAAAAATATGATTATCATCAAATGGAAAAATGTTGAAAATACTTTCGATTGAAAATTTTGGATATTGCTTGTCCAATTCTGCTCTAAGTACCAACAAATTTTAAAGTTTCAATAACTAAAGTTTGATCCCAATTTTTTTCCTGAAATATCATCTCTTCTGAAGGACATTGAATGTTATTCTCTTTAGAAATTGTATTAATGAACTTTTGATTGTTATTCTTATTTGAATTTTCTTCTACTTGTTGAATTGAAATTGAAGAAACTATTTTCAAAGCCTTTAACGAAGCGTATCCATCTGTTTGAACCTTTCTCAACAGGGAAAATGGTTATGTTTACGTTTGTTTTCTGTGAAGGTCAAATGAAAAATTTTCTCCATATCGATTCATCTCTCTTATCAGGAAAAGAGATTCAACATCTTTGTGTGATTTCCAGTACCATTTTCCATAGAACTCCTTCTTAGACTCTTTTTTGAAGATGTTCTTGAGCCATCCAATTGAATTACGATGAAGTGAAAGCTGAAGGAGGCCTTTAGGAAAATCTGTTTTTCTTTCTCCAAGAATAGTTTATAACCAACTCTTAGCTATGTTGATGATCTCCTTTATACCCTTCCTCCCTTGAAAACCATGTTGATCGCTGCTTCTTATCACTTCTCTGATATGATGTTGAGATGATTATCGTGCCATTTCCGAGCGTGAAAACCGAGCAATCTCTCTCCACTTTCACCTACTATTGGAGATGCTTTGAGGGTATTCTCACCTTGTATATCAATATACAATCTAAGAAATAATTAATAGATCATTTTTTATATCGACTCTATATTTATTAAAAAAAAATTGGGTTAAACAATTCTCTACATTTAAGAAAACTTTAGTTTCATTATTTCCCTAACATATTATGATAAGGAATAATATTTATTTTACTTTTTGTTTTGCTTGCCCACAATTCACAAACTTTACATTTACAACAAGCAAATGTTGCAGCACAACTTGTCTTTCCATCCATCCCCTTCTTCTAAATCTTGCAACAACTTAACCTACCAAGCTAAGCTACCGATTGACCTAAATAATTTGTACTCGTGATATTTAGTCCACCAGGTCCAGTAAGTTACCATATTGTGTTACAATCTAGTCCACCAAGATAAGTCTAACACCATGTTTATTTGGATCTGACTCGACCCGAGTCAGATGTTTATTTGTTTATTTATTTATTTTTGATGTCTGACTCGGATCATACATCTGGCTCGGAGCTATTTGACTCAGGTATTATTTTGTACTTGACTCGTTGGGAACATACCTAAATAAAATAATTTTTTTCCCTATAATTCTACTATTTTATTATTTTTGAGTCAGATGTAATGAGTCAGACTCATATATGTTGAGTTAGATTCAGATAAGTCAGATCCAAACGAGTCAGTTGAGTCATAAAAAACAAACGACCCGTAGGTCAAGTTCTGCAACTGCTACTAACTTTACTAATTCGTTTGATTACTTGAGTCTTGATACCACTACGACGTTACCAATTATTAATTATTTGGACTTTGAAAACGAAGAAGGATGTTTGCAGTAAAAGAAGAATTAAACAAGAAACGTATATTTTCAGTATTTTATAAAACACTTACATCATGTTTTTTTTCTTCTCTGGATCTGACTCATCTGGATCTAACTGGAATCACCTGACTCATCTAGATCTGACTCAATGTATTTGTTTTTTGAGTAAAATCTGACTCTCCTGACTCAAAAATATGTGAGTCAGTGGTTTGGTCCAATAAGTCAGGGGTATTTCTACACCTGACTCAAACGGGTACAAGTCATGGGTTAGGTCTGACATCTGACTCGGGCCGAGTCAGATCCAGACGCCGAGTCAACAAAAAACAAACACCCTGCTAGTATGGTGCTCATATTTTCTCTGTAATTATCTATCGTATATGGGTTAGATTTATCCATTCCTTGGTTTTTTATAAGCATCCATGAATGTCTTCATAACAATGCTCGTGTTACTCATACTTCTTTGACATGTATTTCTAGCATAAAACCTAGTTATGTTTTTGTACCTAGTTTTTAATTAGTAATTGAACTATATATGCAAACTTGTTGTAAAGATGCCAGTTTTCTTTCACATATACTGATGGACAACATCAAATACAAGGAAAAGGTATGCAAAATGTAGTTAAGACTTGAGAGTGTATACTATCTTTTGCTGTTGTCCTTTTTCATTTTAGATTTTAGACCTAAGTTTTTATGCCATTCCCTACTATGGAAATCCTCATTAGTTATTGTCATCTCTACTACATTAATCACTAAATTTGGAACTAATTATTTTTTAAAAAATAAATGTATCCTAGAGAGAATAAGAAGAGTAGAAGACACGCATTTTACATATTTGATGATTCCCCCATGCTAGCTAATGATGAAATTGGCTCGACTAAAAACAATATTAGTCTATCACGAACAATTTTTTTTCTTAGCAGCACCATAGGTTTACTATGACTGATGTTCACTTTGGATTTTTTTTTAGCCCTCTACCCATTTGAAATCATGTTCCGCCATTGTTTTCATCTCTTCATTTCTCTCATAACATGTAATACTTCCATTATATCCATGCTTTTTATCTCAAATAAACTCCACCATCGTGCCTACAGGTGCAATACCACTCTTACTATACCCAAAGTACAAGTTCATAAATACTAATTTCAATAAAAACATAAAACCATAAAAATAAAAAATAAAAATTGAAAAAAAAGTAAAATCCCCAGTTGTAAGTAAAGGAAATTACCTTATAATATTTTTTTATAAGGTTTTATAATAGTTGGATCACAAGAGACAAGGGAGGTAAAAGCTCCGCCTCGCTTGAAGCCTGAGCTTCATCTTAGACCTAGGCTTAAGCTTTATCTTTTCCTTGGCCAAAGTTCGAGCTTTATCTTGATCGAAGCTCTGTCTTGTGTTTAGGATCGAACTTTGCTTCATGAAACTTGGGAGTTGAACCATACTACGAAGTCTTAAGTAGACTTTGACTAAGTAAATAAGCTTGGAATGGGCTAGCCGGTTGCAAAATGACTGTTTAGTTCTTGGGTCAGAAAACCACTAACTACATTAAGTCCCCGACTCAGCATGAAACCGTAAGTGTCGCGTGCTGAATATATAGATGATGCATGTATATCTATGAAATTCCTGATCTTTCATTGTTGAAAAATCCTTATTGATAATTAGGGTTTTACCGAACAATGTCTTGTTGGCTTTGCTGGCTGTGTTCGTAAGAACATGACTTGAAAGAAGTTGTTTTGCACAAGATAAATAGATGGAATGAACTTGCTGGCCCTAGACTATTAGTTATTGTAGTGCACCAATCCCATGTGTATAAACGTCATACTTTGCAAGATTTTTTTCTTAAGTTTGTGCTAGAGTAAACTTGCATGTAGTTTGCATTACACGAACATACTTAGACTGAGGTTTGTTGGTTGTGGGCTAGTAATTAGCTTGCCAGAACGTTTGTAGTCCCAAATATTTGGAGCATATAAATTTCTTTTTGATTTGAGCCTAAATTTTTATAAGCGTGCTGGCATCGTGATGCCTTGACATAATCGGCCTCCGAGGCTGTCTATGACCATTAATGAGAATCTTGAAGAATGTTGAATGTTATGGTTTAGGCGTGAAGACCCTAGTTAAGTCATGAGAGAAACCCTAGGGGGATCTTGTAGCGTTGAGGCTCTTTCTTCAGCTGATGAAGACCAAAACCTTAGGCATGTCTCGTTGGAGTTAAAAGTTTCACCTTGCAGAAATATTATGAGAGCCCTAAAATTCTTTGACGTGAGTTATGTGCCTAATATTGAGACCATGTTTTCATATGACATTCTTGCATTGGTTATTCCACAATATAAACCTGGGCTAGGGATCATGTCTTCTTTTGAATCAGAGTTTGAGTAACGTAATGAGTACTATAACACTTTGATGCAAGCGTGAGCTGATGACATATCTGCACCTTGGTCGTGTACGGTCCTGAAAGAGAGCTAGAGCTCACGACCTCTTTTGGTTTGAGTTTGAACTTGGGAAGCACATGAACAAAATTTTATCCCTTCCGTAATTAAGTTGTAGAAGTTTTTAACTAGATTTCCTTAGTCAAACTCTCGTTCCTTGTTTGAATCAAGCATCTTTTCCTTTTGTCATATAAACTTTCCTTATTTTGTTGAAACTCTTCCTGTATGGATATATCTAAATTAATATTTTCCTTATTTGATTCAAATTTTTTGAAACTTTCCCGTTTGAAGTAGAATAGCTATCATAACTTGTTTAGGAAAATAAAATTAATTATATAATATAAAAAATGCAAACTATAATGAAAAATAATAAAATAAAATTTATTTCTTAAACATTATCCCATGATATGAGTACGTAATATCTAAAGGTTAGAAAGTAAACCAATTCCCCTTTCAGGTTGATATTTCTAGTCAGGAATTCATCTATGTTCTGACTTGATCAATGCAGATACAAAAACTTGGAAAACCAATGTTATACATGGATTTTTCATACCTATGTTGATGAAAAAATTCCAAGTATCAGAATACCCAAAAGAGCTGAAGATAATCTAGTATGGGCTTACAAATGATGATTTTTTCACTTTTAAATCATCTTACAATAAGCTGGTGGAACTACAATCCAATAATCAAAATCAAAGCACTATGGAAAAGCAAGGTTTGGCAGAGGTTATGGAGTCTGAGAACGGCTTCAAAAATGAAGTTATTCTTATTCTTTTGGAAATGTCTCACTGACAATGTTTCAACTAGTGAGGAATTTGGAGGTTTGGTTTCTGACTGTCCTCTCTGCAATAAAAGCTTGGAAACCACATACCATCTGGTTATGCAGTGCTCATTCACCAAGGTATTTTATACTTCAATTCCTGGGGGTATAAGATCTCTCCAGAACCAACAGTTAGTTTAGTCTTGGATTCTCAGTTGGTTTTCCTGTCAAATTAAACAAAAGAAACTTGGATAATCCATATAAACTGTGGTATATGGGAGGTTTGGAAGGAGAGATGCCTGACTGTGTGTAAAGGCACTAAACCATACCCCATTACTACAATTCAGAAAATTCAGAAATCCTATTATTCAGTTATTCAAAGGTCTTCGACACCTGACATTGATAATACATCTAACGCACCTGATAGAAGTGCTAATTGGATTACTTTACCCGATTCTTTTATCTCACTAAATTGTGATGCATCATATAAATTGTCTTGTAAATATTATGGAATTGGTCTAACCATGAGAAATTTTGCAGGTACACATCACTACTCAAGGTGTATCTACAGATATGGATATCTAAGTGCTGAGGAGGCTCAGTGTATGGCTATATTGGAGGCAATTAGCTGGGTGTTGGACCTACATCTTGATTGCATAATACTGGAGACAACTTTATCAAATGTTGATGCTGCTAATGAAGTTAATATCGATCATATCAGATGATAATATCAGGATATATTGCGTATCGACCTGTAACCGAGACGATATGCAAAATATCAGCGATATACGAATATTCCGATTATATGGGTCGTATCGGCCGATAATAGATAATGATATAAATATATTTATTACCAGTATTTTTTTTATTTGTTTGTTTTAATTTTCTTCACATACAAATTCTATGTCTAGGGATGTTAAGTTATCAAGTGAATCTAGTTTAATTGATGTCTTAATATTAAAAATGCCATATATCAAAACTTTTGAATAACATAATATACAAATACTTGTAAATTATAAAATTACAAGGTTAATTGTGTATCCCCGATTACATCCGATATAATCCTTTGTTCAATTTGTATCACACCTCGCCTATACGATTCCGATACACGATATTAACTACTTTGGTTGCCATAACCAGTGGAGATTGTACTGGTCTGAGTTGGGAGAACCATGTTATTGTTAAAGATATTAAAATTTAGTTTTAATTAGTATTGGGAAGTGGAAAGTTAAGCATGTTATTAGGACGGTTCCTATGCAATATAATGTTTTTTTTCAGTTAGCCATGCCAGTCGAGCAAAGACAAATGTCTATTGAGTGATAGACTCTCTATCACCATCGACTAAAACTTTTTCGCTGGCAATGAAGACTCTGCCGCTCGGTGGAGACTCTGTCTCCAACAGTCAGATCTATATCCCTAACGACTTTTCTCTTCTGCCTATAAATACACATAATTTTCACACCCCAGCCCTCAAAATTTTTCTCAAATTCTTTAGATTAAAAATTCCAAATGGCAGAAGTTGAATACCAAATCGACAAACAACTGGTACCTTATGATTTTTCTGAAGCCTGTATTGAAGCTACTGTTGTTAAGATATGTGCTGGTTATAAAAAATAGATAATGTAAAAAGGAAAGAAGAGTTCAAATTTTGGAAGTTAACCCAGGAAAATCTTCTCCTAAAAGGCAAATAAGAGTTCAAGTTTTGAAAGTTAACAACCGTACTGGTTACAAAACCAAGGAAATCTTCTCAAAAGGGCATCAAATGGAAGTTATGTCAATTGAAGATAAATAGGAAGCTAAAGATTATCCTATATTTTTATTGAAGTCTTTATTTAAATTTTTATTGTCCAAGTTTATATTTTGTAAAATGATGCAATATTATAAATTAAATCGAGAATTCAACTTAAAACAAGAAGTAAAGTTGAGAATTTAACTTTCATTCTAAATTTACCGGTTATATTTAATTAATACTTACATTTAATGAAGCAAAGTTAAAAATTAGAAAATTATACAGATAATTAGGGGTTTATAATTGAAACCAAAACATCTTAATATACACCTTTATTGAGCTACATCTAGTGGAGGAGCAATAAGTAAGAATAGGTTGCATTTCTACACCATAATGATGCGAAAACAACTTAAGAAATAAAAAGATTTTCCGTTCACTCTTCGCCATTCCCCAAGCAATCTTCTTAACACACTCTCATTGGTTTCACCAACCATTTTTACTCGATGGGATTGCATGGTTAAAGCTACAAATTGCGTCACATCTTCATTAATCACACAAAAACGAGATGCCAACCCTTGTGCATCACGATGTCTGAGATTCATTGTTTCTTCATTAAATTCCTGAAATATGTTTTCCTATAAAGTGTTGCTTTGTCGTTGTGCACCATTGATATCATCATGTGTAATAAAATATATAATTCTTGCAAATGCATTCATCTTCGGCAACAATAAATTTTACACCCCAAACTCTATTACTTCAGCCATATTGAGTTTGAGATTGAGAAGCCATATTACAATAAATTAGAGAATAGTGTATAGTAGAGAAGGTGTGAGTGAAAATGGTGAATTTTATTTTATATTAGAAGAATTGTGAGTGAGAGATTAATAAGGGTAGAAAAGATGTGAGTTGAAATGAGATTGACATTTAATATTTATAGGGATGGATTTTGGAAGGTTGGATGATAAAACACTAAACGACATATATTTCACCGAGCGACCAAGCCTATGTCGTTGGTGAACATAAACTTGATCGTTATATCTAATTTCTACCGAACGGTCAGGACTCTACCGCTCGGTAAAGTCTCCGCCTCGCATATCAAACTGGCAAATTTATCACTTTACTATATGAATTTGTCATTTAAACATATCCATAGTGGGCGCATATATGACAAATTTATTGATTTGCCATATGCCACACCCATATGAACCGATCTTAGAGAATGCAATAGACCAGCAAATATGCTGGCAAAACATTCAAAAACGTATGAAATTTCTGATTTATGATAGGGGATGCCCAATTCTTATCTGTAACCAATTAACCAATTGTGGGAGGATATGAGAAATATTCCTCCTAGCATAACCTCTTAGCATCAATAAATTTTCGGTTGCACCAAAAAAAAGAAAGAAAAAGAAAGTATACCTTTACAATACTGTCACGAGGGTGAGCTCATCACTCAAACTAACTTAAATATTAGTAATTTCATGGTAACTAGTAGGAAAACATGTGCTATGCACATGCTTGTGTTGGCTCCTTTAAACAACATAAAATTTAAAAAATAATGAAATTTTTTGTATGAAGATAAAAATTTAATATTCTATTCATTACGTAGATAATTCAAAGAGCTTTCTAAATATATAAATCTTATAAAATTACGATTTGTATTTTAAACGATAAAAATTTAAAATTTTCTAATTTATTCTTAAAACAATAATATTTTTATAAATTTATAAAGATACGTATAATATACAATCTTATCTTTGAATATATATAGTGGGTATTACTTATGTTAGAGATTATTTTTATAATATCAAAATTAGACCGACCAAAACTTATTATTTTCTTTATATTAAATAAGATATTAAAAACGAGGGTATCCTCAATCCACCAAACTGCACAAGAAAATCCCATTCCATCGTACTCTTCTTGTCGGTAAACTATTCATTTACCCTTAATTATCTCCCTAGTTTGTCTCATAACTTTATACCTCCCTTTGTTTTTTTTAATTACAAACCGCTACTGGACTAGACTATTAGTGTCAAGAATCCAGCTGTTACATGATGTTCTTTCACTTCTTCTTTCCAGGATTTTCAACACGAGACGAGACATGTCAACTGTTTTCTTTCCATATAATTTCCTCTTTCCTTACACCAAATTGTAATGGCCGACTCCATGGATACTTCATGTAATTCGTTTTAGTCTAATAAAATTTAACTAAACAAAAATTAAAAATTAATTTTTCCTCCTTCATTCATACCTCGTCTTCCTCCCTCTCTTCCTCAAGTCGAGAAAAAAGACAAAGAAAATCTGGAGAGAGAGATTGGAAATAGCTAGTGCGAGTACTCTATGACCCACCAACCACACTCGTGCCTGTGAAGAAAGTTGCACACTCAAGCTTAATCAAGTGTTTTTCTTTTCTAAATCTATGCACGTCAACTATTTGTTGAAGATGACTCAGCAACAGCAAATTCTTCCTCACTCTGTGTAGTCTATACTTCCCTTCTCTTCTATTTTTGCTATTCTTGTTTCTTCCATCACGTCTCTTCCCCATTCTTTTCTGTCATGGACATGAACTTCGACCACCATGACAAGCATCTCTGCTTGTCCAAATGTCCTAAGCAGCGCTGCAACACTCAATGGTTTCTACTCTCTCTCTCTCGCTCTCTCTAAAACATACCCATGTTTATTATATGCTTAAGTTCAGAATTTAGTTCTCTTTGGTTCCCATATATGTTTGCTTAAAAACTTGTGTCTGTCCAAAATTGATGATTAAAGAAGAGAGTGAGGTGCTTTTGTCAATAGTCTTCATTCTAGTAATAAAGCTGTTTTTTCCTTCATGTCATATTAGTTGATAATTGAATTATTTTACTAGAACAAGCTAAATACTTCAGTTTTTGTATTCAAAGATGAAATCTTGGTAATTTTTATACTTCAATTTTGCTTATATACATAGAAGATGACTCTCAAGTAGAGTGGTAAAGTCGTTTGCAGTTGATATCCACAACGTGAGTTTTTCAAAATTCTTTGGCATGCATTTTAATTCCTACCAGATGTTTTCACAAAATATGCTTATGTATTTATTTACTTTAAACCTCTGGAGTAGAATTATGTTCCATTATTTTGCCTCTTGAGTTTTCCTTGGACAATTGTTATAACATGGAGATTGTCCGGGTAGAGAAAACTCATTTCCAATATGGATTTCTTTTAATTTATCTCCTGCCACAACTTGTGCAGGATTTTCTTGGATGTCCGTAGTGATATTACCATAGAAGTGGATGGAGCAACGTTTCCGTTACATAAGGTATACATACTACTACATGCATATCTTTTGATTCTTCTCTATTGTCCTTTTTCTTGTGTGACATTTTCTGATCTGTTTTAATCATGGATACAGTTCCCTCTCGTCTCTCGTAGTGGAAGAATTCGAAAGATAGTTGCAGATCTTAGAGGTACTGATCTTTCAAGGGTTGAGCTTTGTGGTTTACCTGGAGGTGCAGAATCATTTGAGTTAGCTGCAAAGTTCTGTTATGGAGTTAACTTTGAGATCACGTCCTCAAATGTTGCTCAACTTTGTTGCATTTCTGATTACCTAGAAATGACCGAAGAATATGCAAAAGATAATCTTGGGTTTCGTGCAGAAACTTACATAGATACCATTCTTTGCAAGAATCTTGAGATGTGCGTTCAAGTGCTGCAACAGTGTGAGAACCTTCTCCCTCTTGCTGAAAAGCTGGGAATAGTTAGTAAATGTACTGACGCAATTGCTTCCAAAGCATGCGCTGAGCAAATAGCATCAAGTTTTTCACGCTTAGAATACAGCAGCTCAGGTAGGCTTCGAACAAATAGGCAGGCCAATTGTGATGGAGATTGGTGGATTGAAGATCTTTCTGTTCTTCGAATTGATTTATATCAGAAAGTCATAACAGCCATGAGATGTCGTGGCCTTCGTCCAGAGAGCATCGGGGTATCACTTATGGATTACGCTGAAAAAGTTTTGATGAAAAAATCCATCCTATGGAACTCTGCTATTCAACCAAAAGCCGATACTGATACTGTTGGTTCCTTCGATCACCTCCAAAGACTAGTTGTTGAGACAATTGTCAATTTATTACCTGTAGAGAAACTCATCATCCCCATCTCTTTCCTTTTTGGAATGTTACGAACTGCGGTGATGCTTGATTGCACAAGTAATTGCAGGCTTCATCTCGAGAGGAGGATTGGGTCACAACTGGAAATAGCTACTCTGGATGATCTATTGATTCCATCCTTCCGACATCCTTGTGATACTTTATTTGATGTTGATACTGTTCATAGAATCTTGGTAAATTTTTCTCAGCAGGATGACAGTGAAGATGATATGGAATACGCTTCTGCTTACGAGTCTGAAGAAGAAGAACCTCATTCTCCCGGTCAGAGTGCATTTCTCAAAGTTGCAAAATTAATGGACACCTACCTGGCTGAAATAGCTCCTGATGCAAACCTTAAGTTCACCAAGTTCATGGCCATTGCAGAATCTTTGCCAGAACATGCTCGGACAGTCCATGATGGTTTATACCGAGCCATTGATATTTATTTAAAAGTGGGCATCTATTACTTGTCCTGGCCGGATTATTTAAGTATAATATGATATCGTTTCTGACCCTTTGTGGCTGAACTTTTTCAGGCCCATCAGGGACTCTCTGATACTGAGAAAAGGAAGATCTGCAAACTAGTTGATTTCCAAAAGCTGTCGCAGGAAGCTGGTGCACATGCTGCACAAAATGAACGCCTTCCAATCCAGTCGATTGTTCAAGTTCTCTATTTTGAGCAATTAAGGCTTCGAAATAACTTATGCAGCTCATATCCAGACACTGATCATAAACCAACATTACATCAATCATGGCGGGTTGGTAGTGGTGGGCTCAGTGCAGCTATGTCTCCGAAAGACAATTATGCATCATTAAGAAGAGAGAACCGAGAGCTGAAACTTGAACTAACTCGTTTGAGAATGAGGCTCAATGATCTAGAAAAAGACCATGTTTGCATGAAAAGGAACATGGAAAAGTCTTCTGGCTCTCATAACTTGACTGGTTTTTCTTGGATGATGAAGAAGATGAGTTTGTTTAGTCATAGTTCTTCCCGGGGATCGTCGTCGCCGTCAAAACACTCACAAGAAACAGATTCAAAGATGACTAGGAAAATGAGTGACGCACATATATACTAGGTAACTGCACACTTTCTACAGCATATCTATTGTCTTCCTGAAGTCTGAACTGATCATATTTATGTATAGTGGTCCACTGGACTAGTGGTGACCATATATAATGAGTGGTAGCAAACGGAAAATAAATTTTCTAGGAAGTATAGCTAGGCCTGCATTATTTGTTTCATATCATCCTAAGAACTTTGATCTTAACGGTGCTCTATGTTTGTGCTAAGTCTCCTGCAATAGAAAAGATCTTGCCTTCTTTGGATATGTATCTACACATACATTACAATTCCATCTTTGTTTTGAAGAGATTGAGTATACTTGACCTTTCGGATTGACTGTTCGGTGTTCTTTAATCAGGGTCTATTTTTTGAAGACGTGTACAGAGGGTAAATGCTGCAACTGTAAATCCCATTTTACATCACTGAGAAAATCCAGGTCATATGCAAGAGCACAGTTTATCAGGCATTGTATTGAAATCTTAATGGGCCTGGGTGAACTAGACACCACCCTTCAAGTTTTGATGTCCGGTAAAGCCAAAACCTGTTGCTCCCTATGGCCACCAGGATGTTAAGTTTATGTTTTCACAAGTTGCGAAATAGTACTTAGAAATGGAGTGTGTACGTGTTGTTTGAGAACATCTCATTTGGCTATTGATAATTGAAGTGTTTTCTCAACCAATGCTTCTGTTTCATACTTCTTATTTGTTACGTTACCGAATTAAACCAGTGTGAAACCGGTGCTCTGCATTAGGTACGTGGTAATCATGTTTATACTCGTTGCATAAATTTTTTTAAAAAATTTCTAATGGCATAACACTTATAAATATCCGTCTTTTAGATTCCCCTGAAGTTGTTTGCCGAAATACCAAAAACATTCTAATGGTTGAATCCATGTCATTCAATGAAAAAAACATAGTTTATGTGATGGCAAACATATAAATAATAACACTAACAAATGTTATAACTCTCCTAACTGTTTGACCACAGAACTTAGTTGATTAATGATGGGTTATTTTAATTTACATCGAAGTGCACAGTTATCCATGAAACAATATGTAAGCACGATTCGTTCTACATAGATTTTAAAATCGTGATTTCTAGTTTTGAAGTAATCAAGTGCTAGTAAAAAGATTGATATTTGGTGATTTTATTCTAAATTAAAAATTCTAGAAATACTAAAAATGATTTACTAATGAAAGAAAACCTAGGATTCGAGATTTTATCACTACTGTGCGTATTAGATTTGTGCAACCATTCTGTATATTATTCCCTATAAAATTACTCAAGACGGCTTAGGACAATTATTTACGTCTTGGAAAATAGATCGCTTTAATTTAATTTATATTTCTCAAAATACTAGTAATTTCCTCCATTATAATATGCTATTCTCTGAAAATAAAATGTATCACATTAATAAAGCATTAGGGCACATGTAGAAAAACACTATCATGATTAAACAAGAAAATAGGACTAAGAGAATTGGTATATAAAAAAATAGTCACAACATGCTAGCAAACATAGTAGGATGTCCTCTCTAATCCTAGGTGAGGGTTCTAAGCTATTCATTGCACAAAGAGAAGAGAAGAAAATATTGAAGAGGTCATTTTATTCGTGATTTAATAAAAAAAATTACAATAAAGACTGACCATTGGAGTCGTTGAAATAATAGAATTTTCTATCGAGTTAACGACAGACTTCTAGAGATGTTGGAAAAGCACAGACTCTGCATTTACTCAATGAAAGAATGGAAATTGAATACAAATCTAAACTCTGCATTTATTCAATGAAAGAAACAACCTTTATATAGGCAATACATCAACTCAAAACAGTTCCTAAAGACTAGGACAACCACCACTAACAAAAAAGCACCACTAAGTTCCTAAAGACCAGGACACCATAACAAAGAACACCAGCACCACTAAGTTCCTAAAGACTAGGACAACATAACAAAAACACTTCTAGATTTATTCATAACACTCTCCCTTAAACTGAATGTCCAAAGACATCATGTTAACACACAACACACAGTTAACCTTCTAGCCACTTACTCCTTCCTTAGCTATTTCTTTACTTGAACAGACTCCTAATATATCTCTCAGCTTATGATACACAACTGTCTTGAGTGGCTTAGTCATAATGTCCGCAACTTGATCCTCACTCTTACAATAAACCAAATCAATAACTCCATCGTTACATAAATCGCGCAAGAAATGATACCTCACATCGATGTGTTTGCTCCTACCATGTAGAACAGGGTTTTCGGAAAGCTTTATCGCGGAAACATTATCACAGTATATTGATGTAGCGCATTGCTGCTGATTATGGAGAACTTCAAGTAATCTCCTTAACCAGATAGCTTGACAGGAGGTTGATGCTGCTATGACAAATTCAGCTTCAGTAGTGGACAGCGTCACAACCTGTTGTTTCTTCGAAGACCATATCACAACTTCATTATTCAACATAAAAACCATTCCATATGTACTCTTTCTATCATCAAGATCCCTAACATAATCACTATATGAAAATCCGATTAAACTCGACATTCCATTCTTGTGATACAAAACCCCAAAGTATGTTGTACCCTTTAAGTAACGGAAGATTCGCTTAGCAGCTAGAAGATGAATCTCGTTTGGATTCTCCATGTATCGAATGATCAAACTCACAACATACATAATATCAGGCCTCGTAGACGTCAAATACATCATACTTCCAACAATTTGTTTTTAAAGAGTTGCTTCCACCTTTATCTCGCCCTTATTCCTTGTAAGCTTCGAACCAAGTTCAGTTGGAGTGGCAACTGAATTACAATCCTTCATTTTGAACCTATCCAATATCTCCAATGCGTATTTCTTCTGTGAGACGAAGACACCCGCTGATGACTGCGCCACTCCAATGCCAAGAAAATAATGCATTAAACCAAGATCAATCATATCAAACTCTTCCCTCATGGATTTCGTAAATCATCAAACATATCATTATCATTGCCAGTATCAATGAGGTCACCAACATATAAACACACAACAAGCATCTTGCCAGCAGCCCCAAGTTTTGTGTAGAGTGTGTGTTCATAAGGACATTTAAGAAAACTTTGTTTGCTAAAGTAAGCGTTTATATGAGTGTACCAAGCTCTTGGTGCTTGTTTCATCCCTTATAGAGCTTTCTTTAGCTTGTACACCTGATGCTCTTTACCTTGCTTCACATACCCAGCTGGTTGATTAACGTAGACCACTTCGTCTAATTCACCATGTAAAAATGCTGATTTCACATCCATTTGATAGATCAACCAAAGAATTCTGAGCAGCAATGGATAAAACCAATCGAATGATGTCAAGTCTGGCAACAGGAGCAAAAACCTCTGTATAATCAACTCCAAACTCTTGCTTGAACCCCTTAGCAACCAGACGATCTTTATGCTTGTCAACTTTTCCATCTTGATTCAATTTGGTTTTATAAACCCATTTAACACCAATGGATTTATGCCCTTGTGGAAGATCGGTAAGCTCCCAAGTGTCATTCCTTTCAATGGATGCGATATCCTCGTCCATTGTATTTTTCCATTTAGGATCTTTAACTGCTTCTTTAAAAGAGAGCGGATCGTGATTTGTGAAAAGGGAAAAATGTGCAACTGGATCAACATACTGATTAATACCAGTTATCACGTAATCTTGCATCCAAGCTGGCTGACTTTTAGTACGTCGAGGCTTTGATGGAGGAGTAGCTGAGCGTACTTCTTCATTGAAGTACTTCTGACAAGTGTGGAAGATGAGCTTGGTAAAGATGCAGTTTCAGGAGGTATGCCCAGTTGCTCTTCATCAAAACCTACAACATTCTGCTGCTTCTTCATACCATTTTTACTCCAATCCCATGTGCTCTCCTCATCGAAAACAACATCACGACTTGTAATGATCTTCATTGTAATTGGATTGAGCAATTTATATGCCTTTGATTGCTCACTGACTCCGAGAAATACGCATTTTTCGCCTTTGTCATCAAGCTTTTTCCTCTTCCCGTCCAGAATGTGTGCACCCAAATATGGGAAAATGATCAACAACTGGTTTGTGACCCATCCAAGATTCTTCTGGTGTCATATTTTGCACGAAAAATATGGGGCAGCGATTCAGGATATGGATGCTCCAATTGACAGCTTCGGGCCAAAATATTTTTGGAATTCTTGCTCTTAGCAATAGGCTGCGCACCATATTAAGTATGGTATGATTTTTCCGCTCCGATACACCATTTTGTTGTGGTGTATAACCAGCTTTCAGTTGTCTTCGTATACCATACATATCACAAAACTCTACAAATTCTTGTGAGATGTATTCTCCACCACGATCAGTGCGTAGAGTGTTAATGGTCCTTCCAGTTTCATTTTCGACACGAGCTTTAAAACTCTTAAATGTAGCAAAACATTCATATTTCTCATGCAAAAAGTAAACCAAGGACTTCCGAGAATAATCATCAGTAAAAGAAATAAAATATTTCTTGTTACCATTGGATACCAGATTAATGGGACCACAGATGTCAGAATGTATGAGCTGAAGCGGTCTCTCTGCTCTTCGTGCCTTTCCTTTAGGGAATTCCTCACGATGTTGTTTGCTAACAACACATTCTTCACATATTTCCGAATGAGAAATAATTTTAGGAAGACCAGACACCATGTTCTTTTGAGAAAACATCTTCAACCCATTAAAATTCAAATGCCCATAGCGAAAATGCCAAAGCCATGTCGAGTCATCCACCTTTGCCACAAGGCAATTTTGAACATTCCTAATTCGCAGCGGAAACAATCTGTTTGATATCATCTTAACATGAGCAATTACACCCCGCTTTGGATCATAGATTTCACAGGAACCATCCTTTAATGTAGTCACGTATCCCTTCTCTTGCAGCTGACTAAGACTTAACAAATTGCTTTTCAAATCAGAAATATAAAAGACATTTGAAATCACTTCAATATTATCTTTCTTGGTCCTAATCTTACAATCACCCTTGCCCATGACATTAACTTTCGAGTGATCACCGAAACTAACAGTTGTATGGAATTTTTCATCTAAATTAGAAAAAATGACTTACTTCTACACATATGATTACTGCAGCATGTGTCCAAGTACCAGATGTTTGGTTCGAGATTCTCCAACATATGTGATGCCATCAAGAGTGTTTCTTCTTCTTCTTATCCCTCTGTAAAAATTTGACATTTCTCATTTGTCTTGCGGAAGCTTTGTGTAGCATTCAGAACTGTAATGACCGAAGTTATGACACCGATAACATTCGATATTGGACCTGTCATATCCTTGATTACGAGCTACACCTATGCCACGAGCATGTCGGAACTGACCAGGCTTGGAATTTGACTGCTTCCATCTGCCATTTCTACCTCCACGACCCCCTCTGCTACTTCGTTGACCACGCCCTAAGCCATTTGAAGTGGAGAAATCATGAGTTGAAGCCTTTAAAGCTTGTTCACCTATGATGATGTTATGCATTCTTTGTTCGTGTACCAGCAACGAACTCTCCAAAGCGTCAATAGAAATATCATCAATGTTATTTGACTCCTCAATGGAGCAAACAACATAATCGAACTTATGTGTCATGGACCGCAGAATTTTTTCGACCACTATAACCTCTTCCACCTTTTCCCCATGAATACACATCTTATTTGGAATCACCAAAGTTCTTGAGAAGTAATATGATACAGGCTCACCTTCTTTCATATTTATAATTTCAAACTCTTTGCGAAGAGCTTGAAGTTGGGCACGCTTGACCCTTGTTGTTCCTTGATACTTCTTTTTCATCGATTCCCAAATCTGCTTTGATGTATCTTTGCAAAGAATTGTTTGCAAGATTGATCGATCAATTGCTTGGAAGAGATAATTCTTTGCCTTGAGATCCTTTAGTTTGTGCTCCTCTAATTTCGCCTTTTCCGCTTCAGTCATCACCACTCCTACAACAGGTTCACTAATTCCCGTTTCCACGAGATACCAATACTCATTCGACCTCAGGAAAAATTTTCCATGAGCAAACTCCAATGGTCATAGTGACCATTGAACAAAGGAATTAAAGGCTGGACGCAGTACTCTCTTTGGGCCATTTCAAAAACAACTACTGGGCAAGGATAGCTTTCTTTCACAATACACCTAAACTGTGGCTCTGATACCACTGATACAAATGAAAGACTGAAAATTGAATAGAAATCTAACCTCTGCATTTATTCAATGAAAGAAAAAACCTTTATATAGGCAATACATCAACTCAAAAGAGTTCCTAAAGACTAGGACAACCACCACTAACAAAACAACACCACTAAGTTCCTAAAGACTAGGACAACATAACAAAGAACAACAAAACCACTAAGTTCCTAAAGACTAGGACAACATAACAAAAACACTTCTAGATTTATTCTTAACAGTTGTCTCGGTAAGGTTCTTTTACTTCAGGTGGTGACTCATCTGATGATTCTCCAAGTAGAAGTTGTCGAGCTGAATGCTTTTGGGTCATCACAGGATATGACTGATATGGGAGCTCTGCATTCATTGGTATTGAATATTGTCGACCATGACACCGATCATCGGTTTGGTGCCCCAGTTTTTCATCAACCTGCGACTTCGCTGGAAGGAGTGCTCCTTCATGAGATTTATAATTATGACTATGGTCGGGAAATGAATTGCATTCTCTTGACAGTGAAGTTTTATCATCTCATGACAAAGAATGTACGGTATAACAAGGAACGATATAGAAAAGCGCCGCTAGTGTTCAAAACAGATTCGGGTCGAACCACAACAATTGGGTCCTTGAAAAAATCTAGACGAGTAACGAAATGTCTAGGGTTCTTCTTCATGACTTGGGCAGCTGTGATGGGTCTAAAATACATCTCCACAACCCCGTGTAGATGGACTAATTTTAATACTTCATTCTCTTTTCTTTCAGCTATACATCCCATCATGTTTCTTCTTCTTCTTCTTTTTTGTTTAGCAATGAATCAATAGGGGGGTAAGAAAGAAGAGTATGCTCTTATCTTATAGACACCTAACCTTCTTGTCTTCTTCATCTGGACAAATATATGGTGATACTTCTTATGCTTGGATAAAACTACAAATTTTTTACCTTCTTTCAGTTTTGTCTTCCTAGGTATTCCGTTAATCTATCCAGGCACGTAATATCCCCATGAGTTCAATGCCTTGTGCAGAAACCGTAAGATTTGACTTTTCTGTATATACTTTATCCTCATTTTATCTTCCTTAGGTGGTATCGGACGACAGTAAACATTGATGCATGAAGTGTGGGTCTAGAGTAAGTCAGACCTACCAACGTGCGCTGACATGATGCACCTAACCTGGGCAGCATCTCAGGATACATTCTAAAAAAGGTGCATGTTAAGGAAGGTGTTGTTGGCACACTGATATGCAGAACCTTTCTGAAAAGTGGGAATCAAACCTTTCTGTAGTTGTGTAAAATCCAACTACATATATCTAACCATTTATTTTCAATTAAAAGATAAGTAATTAAAACTAAGAACATATTAATAGTTATCACACAAAAGATATACGTGGTTCGGTATGATTACCTACGTCTACTGAGGTAAACGATTGATATTGTTTGAAAGAGATTGAACTTACAAAGGGATAAACTCAATCTCACCAAGAAAACTCCAAATTACACTCTAAAGCTTGTTACAGGCTTTTCTCATAAAATATCTCACCGGTCTTCTCTCTTGAATTAGCTTAGTATTTATAGACAAAGGTATCATACAACCAAATTTCAGTGTCGGACACTTGTATCTGAGTTGTTGTAGTTTGCTCGGGAGTATATCCCAAATCTCTTGATGTCATGTCCGAGTCTTCTCTGGTTCTCTCAATATGCTGGTATTCATCTTCAACTTGCTCTGGACACGACCTGAGATGATGGTAGCTTCTTGTTCTTTCTTTGGTCACGATCCGAAGAGTGTACGTCGGTTCTTGTCAGGTGCATTAAATGTTTCTGATCACATCATGCATGCTCTGTAATCTTATTTAATGTTTTGTCTCCTCTTTCAAACTTGACCGTTGATTTCATCTTTTATTTTCCACGCGTCCTAACTGCAGGTTGATATGGTAGATATCTCTTTTATAGTGTAAGAAGACTTTTACAGTGCTCCGCTCTCATCTTAGTATCATAATCCTCTTATCTAGGATGTTTACATGTGTCAAATATTTATCCACTATATTTTTCCTCTTTCTTTCCATCTGGACCGGGGGTACAATAGGAAGAAACGTTTCATCTTTCCTCAAACCGCCTCCACGTCCCTTGGTAACCGCCACGTACTCCACCTTCTCTCCTCTTTTCACCTTTTACCTTCAAGCACCGGTTCGTTTTTTCTCTCTACCTCTTTCCTTTAAATAAGGGAATAGACTAAATTCCCATATTTACTTCTTCTTCAACATTCTCTACAGCCTCAGCTTCTCCTCTTCTCTACCATTAAATCTCTTCTGGATTTTTGTCCCTTTTCCTTCAATATTTATTAAATCACCGCTATTATTTTTGAAGCTAGTCTTTTGTTCATCATCTCGGCTGCACTCATTATCAAAAATCATCACCAAAATCAAGATCACGATCAAGATCATCAATCACCAATAAGATCATATGGAAGATAAATCATCCTCTAGTCTCCCCCGCCCATCTTCAGGTAGAAAGTATGTATCTTTCTATGATGCAAGTTTTCATATTTTTGATTTTTTGTTTCCAGACATTGATATTTCTCATGAGACTCGTAATAGAATTAACTGTACTTTTCCTGATCATCACATATATTTTGACGACCATGATTTTCCTGATAGTGAAACTCTCTTTTCTGATTGTAGAAATCCTGAGAAGAAATCCAACCCTAGAACCGCTGAGATGACAGATGAACAGTTTTGTGCTTATGTTAAGAACAGATTCGCTCTCCAAGCCTATGATATAACGTTGTTGGTAGGCCAGCATGGTCACTTGAATCGCGTAAAATATCTTGACTTTCCCCATTCGGACCAAGCCACCATTGTTACCTTGGGATAGCTAGATGCATGTCTTAGGCTACCTCTCTATAGTCCTTTCAGGCTATTCGTCTATGGCGTGCTTTCTCGAGTCGAGCCGGCTCGTTCGTTGGGTCAGTATAATGGGAATTGGTACTGGTTCATGTCTGAATGGGAGAGGAAAAGCAAGGGAAATCATACTGATTCTCCTTATTCCACCTATGATCCTACTGATACTCCTAAGTACACGGTCCAGAGCTTCTTGGATAACTACAAATACTGTACTCCTTCCTCGGGCCTACTAGATGGTTTGTCCTTTGGTTCGGCTCGCCATATCCATCATCTCAACAATACTGAGAAGTTGCTACTCGACGAGGACCCCGAGATGGGCCAGGCGACCAACAAGCACCTGAGGCGCACCAGTGATCATGTCTGGCATAAGACCCTGCTGATTATCCGTGGGAACTTGTTTTTGGGGGACCGTCCTCCCCCTGAGAGATTTGCTGGTCACGCATCTTATGCACCTTGGGTGGTGAACACATATAAGGTATGCCTTTGCTATCTACTTTTTTTTCTTGTTTTCTGGTTTCCATTTGTTGATTTTTCTGATTATTTTATAGTCTTCCAAGTCGAGTCGGAAGAGGAGTGGGGCTAGTCGAGGCGGGGAGGGAGATGTTAAAGTAGCAAATACCACCCTTTAATCTCTTGAGTACATGTACTTTCCCCTATTTGGTCCCTTAACAGATTTTGACCCACATCTTATTTTATAGAGGGCAAGGTTTATTGTGGATGAGGATGATGATGATGATGAGCCTGAAGGTGGTCTTATTCCAAGGAGTTCAAGAGGTGTTGGTGGTAGTGGTGCAGATAAAGTTGTTTTTGGTGGTAGAAATGTTGATGGTGTTGCTAGTGAAAGAGATGAAGGTGATGCTGATGGAACAGTTGATGGTGCTAATAAGGGGAAGGGTGTTGTTACTCCTGGTCCTGGTGTTGGTGAAGTTGTTAAAGATGTTGATGAAAGTGGTAATGTTAACGTTGTTGGTGGTAATAAAGGAAAAGATGTTGATTCTGGCTTTGTGGGTGATGGAGATATTGGTGAAAAGAGGGAGAATCTGGATGGTGCTAGATTTGGCGCTCACTTGGTGAAATAGTTTATTTTTCAACCAACTTTGCTGCCCCTAGATTCACAGTTGATAAGCGGCATTCCCAAACCTTTTGAGTCCCAGCCGAAGCCATATGAATCTCTACTTCAGATAAATGTGGAAGTAGTGTTTCCTGAGGGGGTGAATATGACTTATTGGCAGATGACGTGGATGATGGTGAGGAAGAAACTGAAGGTGGTAAGGCGACCACAACTGCTGTTA
The DNA here is from genome assembly GCA_023531435.1 of Papaver californicum. Classification (NCBI taxonomy): domain Eukaryota; kingdom Viridiplantae; phylum Streptophyta; class Magnoliopsida; order Ranunculales; family Papaveraceae; genus Papaver; species Papaver californicum. The sequence goes on from JAJJMC010029152.1 coordinate 530,761, forward strand.
CTGGGAACTCTTCTACACAGGAGGGCGAAAATGCGGGCTCAGGCTTAGAGAAGCCTGTGGTGAACACATTTGCTCTCGGGCCTTCTGGTTCATCCACTTTGACCTTCTCGGGAGCTTCCTGCAACTCTATCGGCGCCCTCACTTCTTCTTCTTTTGGATCCCTCTCCGAGTCTTCCATGCTGGCTACTGTCCCTGCTCTGCCTTCTGATGTCTTTTCTGTGCTACTAACTCTGGTAAGTTATGCATTTCCTTTCCTTTGATCGATTTGACAATTGTTGCATAGTCTCCCTTTTTATTGACTTTGTTTACTGTTGTAGAGCCGAAATGATCAACTATGGAGTCATGGCTCCTATGAGAGTGTGTGCAGCAAGAATCAACTACTTGAGGTGAGGTTCAGGATTTGCAGAAGCGGATGGCTGAACATCAAGGTAATTTCTCCTTCATTTTTTTCCTCCTAGTTGCCCTAGTGATATTATGACTTTTAGAATTCTGAGTCGCGGCTGTTGCTGGTAGCCATCATCAAACAACTCCAACTTGACGCTAGAGATGAATACATCAGACTCATGGGGGAAATCAAAGTCTTCAAAAGTAGTGTCCTCAACTTAAACCATCGGATTAGCAATAAAGATGATAAGATAGATAGGCAAGAATCTGAGCTTGAACTGATTCGTGAGCTGTCGCGTAATCAACTTCTGACAATTAACTAGCTCGGGGACAGATGCACTAATCTTGAGGCCTTGAATCTTGATCTCTACGATGATCTAGAGACCCTAATCCGATGGAAGAAGAATGCTGAAATTGTTCTTAGAAAGAATGAGTTAGGTGTTAATCAATATTTTGAGACGAGCCGTCGATTAGACTCGGTTCTCGCAGAACGCGATAGTATCCAAATTGCTTATGATAGCAAAAAGGGTGTCTTTGAGAATCATATGAAGATATGTCAAACTTCCAAAAAGAATGACTTGGCCTTGAAATATATCAAGCTTGACTCAACGGTTATTGAATTGGAGAAAACCCTTAAACTTACCATTCAGACCTTAGAAGGTGTTTTTAATTCTTAGGTGCACAATTGTATCTCTTGTCTTATTTTGCTAAGCTAATTTTTCTCTTTGTGATTTCAACATCTCAAGGGAAGTGGAGGCTTTGAAGAAGGAGGTGGAGTCCTTGAAGGAGTCCGAGAAGAAGCTCAGGCACTCTGAAGCATCTTTGGGTTCTGATGTGGCAAATCTGAAGGATATACTTTCTCGGGCTGGTATAGAAAAAGAGCAGGCTCTGGATGATGCATAGAAATCCTTTGAGGCGCAAGTTGCTGGTCTGGTGTAGGAGAAGGTGCAAACCACTTTAGGCCAAACGTGTTGTTTCTACCTCCAAGCCTCCTACCTCTTGATGTTGATCTACTATTGCTGGTTCATTTTTGATTTCTTGTGAATAATTTCTCTTATTGGTTGTTGTGTCACCTTTTAAAACGTCTTTTCATTGGGGTGTTGCATCACCATTTTGGCCTCATTTTTTGAGGTTTCTTTGCTACACTTTTTCTCTTCCCTTTCCTAGTTTCATAATTTTACTTCACTTAACTTTCTCTTTGTCATGCATGCTTCGTACCCACTATGATTCCGTTAAATTCACATAATAACTTAGTTACTCCAAATATCTGATATCCATAATAGGGAAGATCATCGAGCCTAATGCCATGTCCCGATTCAGATATTTCATCATCACTAATCCATAATGACGAAATATGTTAAGTCCACTAACTATCTTAGCCTAGGGTCCAAATTACATTGGGACTTACCAATTGCCCAATTTGAATAATTTGTTGTTACTTGGAGGGATCCCTCTCTTCTTCGATTGACTACCTAGGACAATCTTATGGGACCACCTATGTTAGTCTCTGGGTGGCCCCTTTGATTCTGGATCCGTAGTCCAGAACCCTCGGGTCACCTCAGGGGAGAATAGTGTCTTGCCTCGAGTGCGAATGATCCATTTAGTATCATGAGGTTACCATAATTAGTATCTGGGTAACCCCTTTGACTCTGGACCTACCAGAGTCCTCAGATCACCTCAAGGGAGAATCGTATCTTTCCCCAGTACGAATGATCCAATATGTATCATATTTTACCTCTTAAGGATAGTATTAATTTAGATGCTTTATGTTCTATGGATGTTCCATCTCCTTTCCATCGGGATTGAGTAGCTTGTAAGCTCCTTCTCCTACCTTAGATAATATTGTGCATGAAGCTCCCCACTTGGGTGCTAGCTTCCCTCATTCTTTCTCTCTCTCGTAGTCGGGGATCTCTCTGTGTACTAGCTGCCCTGGCTGAAATTCTCTAGGAAGAACCTTCTTATTATATTCTCTTTGCATCCTTATCTGGTAATTCTCCATCTTCTGGAGTGAAATTTCTCGGGCCTCCTCCAGGTTGTCAAGTTTGGCGAGTATCAAATCTGTCGTGATATTCTTTATCCATGCTTCTGATTTAGTGGTGGGGATCATTATCTCAATGGGAAGAACTGTTTCAGTTCCATATGTGAGAATGGAAGGTGATAACCATGTAGATTCTCTCTTTGTGGTTCGATACGCCCATAAAACGTTATGCAACTGTTCACACCAGTCTCTATAGTGACCATCCAACTTCTTCTTAAAATTATCAGTTATGATTTTGTTAGTGGTTTCTGCCTGGCCATTGCTCTGTGGGTATATGGGTGTAGATTTGATCTTCCTGATTTGGTAAGTGTTGAACAATAGGTCTATGTTTGTTCCCTGCAGCTGCTTCCCATTATTTGACACTCATGAATTTAAAAACATCCTTGTCCTGAATATGCTTTAAGGCAGCTGCTTCCACCCATTTGGTAAAGTAGTCTGTGGCCACGATGAGATATTTTCTTTGGAGCGTCCCTTCGTGAAGTGGTCCCACAATGTCCTTCCCATTTTACGAACGGTCATGGGCTTAACATCGAGTTTAAGGATGTGGATGGTGCACGAATCTTCTTTCCAAATCTTTGACACTCCTCACAGACTTTCTCCATATACTTTCCATCTTCATGCATGTAGGGCCAAAAGTAACCCATAGTTTTTGCTCTCTGGGCTAGGTTCCTCCATGAACTATGATTGCCAGCGTTTCATAGTGCAATTCAACCAGGATCTAGTGTGCCTGCTCTTTGCCTAGGCATCTGAGCAATGGCCCCAGATAGGACTTCATGTATAAGATCTCGTCCCAAGGCTGATAATTAGCTGCCCTGCTCTTGATTTTGTTTGCTTGAATAGTGTTCGCATGTAGTTCTCCAGATTCGAGGTATCGGTGGATATGATCTCTCCAGTCACCCGATTCATAGAGTCCCAAACCGATACGGCTATTATCTCCTTGTCATCTTCCGTCTCGGTTATTGATGGTGTGAGGACCCTCCCGACTCGAATTGCTTCCACCGTTGGATCTTTTAACATTGACGCAATGTAGGCCAACTCATCAGCATTCCTGTTGTTCCATCTTATAACATGTCGTAGCTTGATGTTTGGTATTTGACTCATATAATGCCGAGCTAGTTTTAAGTACTTCTGCAGACATGGATCCAGAGTCTGGTAATCCCCTTTGATTTGGTGTATTACTAGGTGAGAATCGCTAGTAAGCCTTATTTCTGTTAGTCCCATCTATATGATAAGTCTTAGAGCGTGGATTACGGCTTCATACTCAGTGACGTTGTTGCTGGCTTTGAACCCGAGTATGAAAGAATGAACTATCTTTATCCCCTTTGGTGTTGTGAACACTACGCCTAACCCGGATCCATCATCATCGTATGAGACGTCTGTAAATACTTCCCATCTCTGGGGATGACAACTTTCGAGGAGTCCTACTGATCCGTCATCTTTTCTTCCATCCCGTGAATGTATTCTACTTCTTCTTTTTCTTCCAAAGGGAAATCTGCCAAAAAATCAGTTATGACCTGGGATTTGATTGATGTACGCATCTCATAAAAGACATTGAATTATTTAATTTGAGCTCCCTATTTTGAGATTCGCCCCGATCTGGAAGAGTTGTCTAAAACCGATTCGATGATGGATTTGGTCAGAACCCGAATTTTTTTTGCTTGAAATTAAGTTCTTAGATTTTGTGTTGCATAGACTAGAGTTAGGATCAACTGCTCAATTTTGGTGTAATTTATCTCCGCTGGTAGCATGGTCTTGTTGATGAAGTACACAATTTTCTCCTTTCCTCCGTCGTATCTGACTAGCACAACATTGATAGCGTGAGCGGTAGCCCCAAGATATATTGTGAGAACTTCTTCAGGATCTGGCCTCTGCAACACTGGCAACTTCGCGAGATGCTCTTTGATCTTCTGGAATGCCTCCTCACATTCATTTGTCCACTTGAATTTATCCCCCTTTCTTAAGGTACTAAAAAAAGATTTGCATTTGTCGGATGATCTCGAGATAAATCGACTCAAGGCAGTTAGGCATACATTTAGCCTATTGATAGACACATTTTTGTGTATAAATTGTGCTCGATTATCTATTTTGATAGTGTTCGATTTTGTACTTATTATGGGTTTTTTATGTCTTTGTAGGTATTTTCAAGAAATAAATTTTATGAAAAAATCGGTTTAAAAAGTGTTAAAGGCACCCAGGACAAAGTGTTAAAGGCACCCATCTCTTGGATTGGGGGAACCCCCTTTTGTATTTCAAAAACCGAGAATGGCGGGAAATGGTTCTTCACGTAGAAAAAATCATGGATTGGTTGGCAACCGAGATTTATGGGATTAAAACGTGTTCTTGGTATCTCAAAATGATTAAACACTCAAACGATATCCTAACACGTCAATGCTGCCGCAAAAAAATGGTTGACAGTCAAGTTTTAGTGCCGGTGAATCCTTTTTCACGCGGGATTCGGTTCTAGAAGATTTGGAGTTGGAGTTGGAGTTGTTTATGAATCCTTATCGGTTCACAAGGGTTTCTAAGGTTTACAAATACTATATATAACAACGAAAAGCAAAGAAAAATCAAGTTGGAGCCACCGGAAAAAATCAGGAGATAAATACTTACGTTGGTGGGAAGAAGAAGAAGAGTAACAGACTACACCACCAAACCGTCATTTTCTCTGTCGCCTATTCATTCAAAACTCTACAACGTCCATAGTCCGTCTTTTCTCTTCTGTTTTCTTTTCTTTTTCCAGCAACGCAAAGAACAGTTTTTGTAACGCTTATAAGCGTATCAGTTCTCCTGTGTTACTTTTATTTCATCATTGTAAACACTTTTTGAGCTATGAAAACTTATTTTGAGAGTGTTTCCAATATGATGAGCTAATCACCATTGCTGGGGCGACAGAGGAAGCTATTTTTCCAATAATAAAGTGGTAATTCTTGTTTTATATATTTTTTCCAATTCTTTTACTATTATTTTCTTTGAATTAAAATTGGAAAAAATAGTTTTTATCAAGCAGTTGTGTTTTCTTTTGATAGGTCATGCTGAGTTTTAAACTTTTGATGTCTCATACTTTTGGTTTAAAACTATTTTTTTGAAAATCTAACTTTGCCATTATTTTGAATAACTTGAATTTATGAATTGCAAAATAATTATTCATGTTTAATCACTTGAAAAATTGGATAATAGTGGAATCCTTAGTCCCAGTGTTTACCATAATTCTTGAATCAATTCTATTTTAATCTTCTTTATTTTTAGTATTAAAATTAGGTTTAAAAATCAAATCTTTACAAGTCTGAGAATCGAACTTTCTACCACTGTTTTAAAAACTACATCACCTATGAACATCTTTCACTGTAGTGGGTGATGGCATATCTCGAATGGCACAAACCTTGTCGGGATCTGCTTCAATGCCGTTCTTAGTGATTATATAGCCTAGGAACTTCCTAGACGTTACCCAGAACGTACACTTCGCGGGATTAACTTTCATTTTGTACTTTCTCATCTGATTAAAGATTCCCTTTAGGTCTGACACATGATCTACTGCTTCTTTTCTCTTGACTAGCATGTCATCTACATATACCTCAATGGTTTTGTGAATTCAACTTTCAAACATATCTTCCACCAACCTCTGGTACGTTTCCCCCACGTTCAATCCAAACGACATCTTTGTGAAACATCATAGCCCTCTAGGTGTGAAGAATGTGGTGTTCTCCTGATCTTCTGGTGCCAATAGAATTTGGTTGTACACAAAGTAATCGTCCATGAGAGTCAGTGCCTCGTAACCGTTAATCGCATCGACCAGTTGATCTATACTCGGAAGTGGAAAACTGTCCTTCGGGCATGCTTTGTTAAGATCACTGAAATATATGCAGATTCGGACCCCACCATTCTTCTTTGGTACAATTACCATATTTGAGATCCATACCAGATATTGCGCATTTCGGATGACTTCAGCTATTTGCATCTTCTTTAACTCAGCTTCCACTGAGGCATGTAGCTCTGGCGCGATTCTCCGCACCTTTTGTCGAATGGGTTTAAACTTTGGATCTATTCTCAAGTGATGATAAAAAAATTCTGGGTCAATTCCATCCATTTCCTCCATGCTCCAAGCGAACATATCTATGTATTCCTGCAATAAAGATTTCAGATTGCTTATCTGCTCTGAGTCTTGCAACGATCCTATCTTTATTATTTTCAGCTCTTTCTATGACCCGATGTCCTGGGTTGGTTCCACAGCCTTGAAATGATGCTTAGGTTCCTCGATAGGGGTTGCGGACTGTAATTGTTATGCGTCCCGACTCTTGCTTTCTTCTCCAATCTCCTGGGTGAATGCCAACATCCCCTCTAGCTCTTGTAAGTGTTTCTCTCCTTGGATGCAGTTCTTTTCTCTTCTGTTCCTGGTTCACTTGTCCTCGTTTTACTGGATGTCTGCTTGGATACAAAACTTTACAACTTGTGGATCTCCCACCACTTCTGCTACTCCCACCGGGGTCGAGAACCTCAGCCGTTGGTGATATGATGATGCTACCGTTTTAATTCCTGCAATCCTTGGTATCCTGATTATGGCTTCATAGGGTGAAACAACGTCTAATACACATAAAGTAGTAATGGTGTCCAAATATTCTCCTCCTGATACTCTTAAAGTGACCTCGCCTTTGGGTTTGGTAACCGACCCGTTAAATCCATAGATGTTATAAGTGGAAGGGATGGGGATGTCATCTGATAGACCCATTCTTTTGAAAGTATCATAGAACAGGACTTCCACAGAACTTCCACTATCCACCAATATCTTCTTTACCCCCCATTGCTCAATCATCAGTGTAATTACCAACAGGTCTGCATGAGCTTCCCCATTCAAAGGAACATAAAAGGATATTGGCTACATCATCCATGATTCCATCGGCAAAGTCTTGTCTACAATGTAGATTTCTTTTCCCGAGTGGTCTCTCTGGTGAATTTGAGACATAATTCCACTTTCTAGCTGAAAACCTTGAGTTGCTGAGTGGGAAATCGTGCTGCATTGGAGGACTCTAGCGTCTCTTTTAATTCTTACTTGGTGTACTGACACTTCTTCTGATGAAGTTGAGTTCTCACATATTTCTGTAAAAAACCATCTCGAATCAAGTGTTGCACAATCTCCTTCACATCTCGACAGTTGTTAGTTGAATACCCTATATACTGGTGGTAAGCACAGTAGTCAGGGTGATCTTTACTTCTCTTAAACTGCACTCCTCGGTTTGGGGGATTATTTATGTCTCCTCGTCTCTCTACCTCCTTGAAAATTTCTTTCAGGGGAGCATTCAATGGCACGTACACTTTATCTTCGAATCTAGGCCTTTTCCCTTTCATGACCCATATTTTTGAGGTCGCACTCCTATCATATCGCTTTCCTCTTTTCTCAACTCGTCTAGACTTTGTATGGGGAATGGAATTTGTAGCCCGAAATGGTTCTGCCACCTTTGAAGTTTCCTGAACTTGGATTTCCTGCACCCCTCCTTGTATTTCTGATATGGGCATAATTTGTATTTGCTAGTATTTATAATTATACTAATTTACCGCCTAATTTGTATTTGCTAGTATTTATAATTATACTAATTTTACCATTTTATTGTTTTATCAGGTAGTTCACATAAAATCCAAAGTTACGAATAAATACGCTAAACTAGCTAAATTGCCAATGCTTATTTGCACTGTTAGCTTACAGTGTGGTACGGCTGAGAAATGTTGGTCGTGATGTGAGGCAGAAGGATGTGGCATCAGATCTTGGGTGGATTAATTGGAGAGACAAGACCTAGGATGTGTAAGGGTAGTAGCCTAGATGCTAAAGAGAAAAAAAAAGTGAAAAGTGGCTAGGTTGTTGGCTGTAGGTAGATGACGTGAGGCAAATATAACTGAAAACTGAAGTGGAGTGGTGAGATTTTCTTGGACGTCACGTGGCTAGTAATAGGTGGTAGGTCCGGTAAGCTAGTTTCAAAAGAAGAATAGGTGTTGTTGACTTTAGAGAGAGAAAAAGGAAGAAAAGTAGAAGGCTTCACGTGATGGTAGAAGAGAAAGTAGGACAACTAGGCGTAGGCTGTTGATGAGAAGTACGGTGTAGGTTGTTGAAGAAAGGGGAGCTTGGGTGAAGTAGGCAGACAAATAGGACAACTAGGTGAAGGCTAAAGATAGGAGGAAAGAGAATTAGAGAAAGAAATACACGTGAAGGAGTTTTCTTTTTAAGTTTTTGGTTGGAAGACATAAGAGAGCGAGGTCATAGCTAGGGACCGTATAAGAAACAAAGAGGGAGATACACAAGGTATAAAAGGAGAAGACGGCTACTTTTTTTAGGGATGCTTTTCTCGAGTTTTGTTGGAGGCTTTCAGTTCTGAGTTTTGGGAGGCGGACGCAGGGAGAGTCTCCTGGATAGTTTTGGGAGGCGGAGCTAGGTAGACCTAGGGGAGAAAAAGGCGTCAGGTGGAAATAGCTGGGGGGAAAGTTTGTACGCCAAAGAAGAAGTGGGTTGTTGTTGACGGCTGACAGGCGTACAGTGGAAAGTTTTCTAGTTCTGGAAAAGAAATCAAAAAGGGTTCTTTTCCCTCTCTACTTTTCTATTATTTATTTTTATGGGTTTTGAGAAACCTAATCTCATGTCTTGCTAATTAATTTGTAACTAGGGTTTAATGTTGAAACCACTTAAAAGTTTAGATCAATTAAATGAAGTATTTTATACAGACTATTATGATTTTGATTTATTGACTTTTATTACACAGCTGTGATTTCGTTAGATGGTACATGCTTGGCCTAGGTTTTTGATGTTCCATGCTTTTGGTATACAATTGTTATTTTGAAAATCTACTTGTTGCAAATATATTTGTCTATTTATTTGATATTTCATGCTTGGGTTAAATCCTTATATGGAGTATGCTTAGAATAGCCAGGTATTATTTGTGGACCTATAATTAGTATCGTACAATTTTCTCGCTAACGCAATTTGATGGTGTATGCTTAGACTTAGAACTTTTGATGCACCATGCTTAGGGAGTCCTAGTGAAATTTGCGACTCTAAATATTCAGGAGTTATGTTTCACTTCAGTAATTAAATAGAAATAGTGGTGGATACTGAAAACCCTGGTTACTGTTTCTCCCATTTGATTTATTTTTATTAGTTTAGTTTGTTTAGTATTTTATTCATAATTCAAAAAATCCCAAAATATTATTTCTGATTAGTTAATTGAGATATTAATTACGGTATTGTCCCCGCTTCCTGTGGGTTCGACCCGTACTCGCCGTTGTCTGCATTGTAGACACCGTGCGATTGCGGTTTATTTATATAGGGTAATCTAAAAACCTATCAATTTCTTCGAGAGAAATGTAATGCTCATGCATCTTACTGATATCCTTCAGAGTCTGGGGCTTTTCATTGTAGATAGCTAAGTAGATTGGGTTCTTCTTTCCTAGAGCATTTTCAAACCCCAAAATATGTTGGTTCACTGGTACCTTTCCAATTTTGGTGCATAGCTTTCTCCACTTGTCTGTAAGTGACTGAAGCGATTCTTTGAATCCTCTGGATAGAGTAAACAATTTATTCACACGAGGTCTAGCTATGTTGTTGTGCATGTAAGTCTCCAAGAAGATTCCAGTCATCTCCTCATATGTCCTGATTGATCCCTGGGAGAGTGAGTAGAACCAACTCCTTGCCTCTCCATCCAAGCTTGCTGGGAAGAATTTGTACATCACTGTATCATTATGTCTCCATCGTAAAATCGACATGCCGTACATCTTGATATGCTCCATTCCATCACCTGTTCCATCGAATCTTGTCACAAAAGTTGGGGAGAGTGCACTTTGGAGGAAACTTAGCTCTCGCCAATCTCCTGGTGAATGGGGTATTTTCAGCTTTCGTCATTACTTCTGCCAGCTTGTCATCATCTCATCTGCCCACTATCTTCTTGATCATTGCTTCCAGATTTTTTACCTTCTCCGACATGGTTTGTGTACGCCTTCGATTCTCTTGCCTGAGTTCTTCCTCAGAGGTATAGTCTTCCCTGGTCCCTTAATATCATCGCGGTTGCAACTCAGGTTCTGGACTTGGGTGCCTGGGAGAAGCGGGCTCTGGTGTTCTACTCATGCTGGGTGTTATTCGAATCGTGCCTCCAGCTGTCGAATGTGTATTATCACTAGATCTCTCTGTTGGGTACTCCCTTGGTAAGGTTCCATGTCTCATCCCTCTTTTTCGTAGTAGGTTGTTCTCTTGTTTTAGCAGTAAGTTCATTCTCTCTAGTGCTCTAACCACTTTTTCCTGTTTTTGTTGATTTGTCAAGATCCTTGCCAGAGTCGCATCCATGATTTCGTGACTAGATGGGCTGTCCCTCATCGGAACGCTGCCTCCCTCCACCAGATGTCTTTTCCCTAGCATGATCTGATAATGCCTTTCTGCTTCTGTCTCGGTCGTTTCTCTTCATGTCGCCTCAGCCATCTTCATGTGCTCTACTTCGTGGACCCTTCTTTGTGCCTGCTCTTTCTCATTGTCTGAAGCGGATAATCCATCGGGGGGATACTCTCTCTCTCTCTTGTTGTTTCACGAATCTGCACATTAGCTGGTCATACCAGGCGGATCTCCTCTTCCACTTGTGGCATCTCATGTCGGGTTCCTCTTGCTAGGATCTATCTTGGATTGGGGTTTCATTCCTGTCCAAAATTCGTGAGTCCCTCCTGTAGATTTGCTCCTGCTACCGTTCGACTTTGTAAATGTCGCGCCGGTGATGACGAACTGGCCATCGAATCTCGCTTGTTCCCAATGTTGACCTACATCAAGAAGAGAAACTCGTTATAACCTATTAAGGGAAATATAACATATTCTTAAAGATTCTCTTGTCGGGTACTAATCCCCAAATCCGACAATTTATAACCAAAAATGTCAGTTTTCAGAGGTGGTTATCTGTCTTATGTCTGAATTCCGCCCCTCAGAAAAAGATTTGTTGTGGTCTAGGTGGTTTTTTAAAAAGAGCGTCATAGCCAAAAATATTAGGTGGTTATATGTCTTAGTGCAAGTCTGTTTTTTCTGTTACTGGGTAAGTGGAGTCTGACCAACTTGTCGGCTCCGGTGATTGAAAAGTTTCCTTGGGTGACATTTTGAACATGATGCAGAGAAACCTTATTTTCTAAGATCTTGTTTTTCTTTAATCTTAACTTTATTTCTCCGTCATTAAAATATCCGACGAACTTTGTGAAGTTTAGACTATGGCCTCTATAAGTTAAGCTCAGATCACTCGAATGACTTTTGGCTTCAACTGATCTGAATCTCTCCTTTTAATTTTGGTTTCATGAACCTCGGGTTATAAAGGTTTCCACCATTACTTTGTTAATAAAAAATAGCAAAATCTTTTTTAGGTATTGGAAAATAATAAATTAGCTTGTAACAACCCTTTTTTACCACTTATGAAAAGTATTCTTGTGTTTGTAACCCTGAGAAGGGGGAAAACTCGAATACTTTTCAAATCCACAGTCTTGTTAAACTTTTATCAACCCAGATCTACGTTAGATTCTAACAAAGTATCATAGACACCTTGGAGCTTGTAGATCTATAACTTTTGTTGTTCTTGAAACATGAGTAACTCTTATAGGGATCTTTTAGCTTTTACAAAGTTCAGTGACGTTTTGGAGATTAAAGAATCTTTAATATTGGCTACTGATAAAACAAAAAATAACTTGAACAATCTTCAACGAGAGTCTTTTAGCTTCTACAAAGATCAGTGACACTTTGGAGCTTATAGATATCGCCGTTTTATGAAGTATTTCACCACAAAGGTACTCAACAGGATGTTAAAAAGTCTATGTTTCTAGCGCCAAAATATAGTTGTGTAAAATGCAACTACCTATATCTAACCATTCATTCTCGAGCAAAAGATAAATAATTAAGACTAAGAATATAATAGTTATGACACAAAAGATATACGTGGTTCGGTATGATTACCTACGTCCATGGGGGTAAACGATTGATATTATTTGAAAGAGATTGAACTTACAAAGGGATAAACTCAATCTCACCAAGAACACTCCAAATTACACTCTCAAACTTGTTACAGGTTTTTCTCCCAAAATATCTCACATGCCTTCTCTCTTGACTTAGCTTAGTATTTATAGATAAAGGTATCGTACAACCAAATTTCAGTGTTGGACACTTGTACCTGAATTGTTGTAGTTTGCTCAGGAGTATGTCCCGAATCTCTTGATGTCATGCCCGAGTCTTCTTTGATTCTCTCGATATGCTGGTCTTCTATCTTCAACTTACTCTGGGCACGAACCGAGATGATGGTGGTTTCTTGTTCTTTCTTTGGTCACTACCCGAAGAGTGTACGTCGTTTATTTTCAGGTGCATTAAATGCTTCTGATCACATCATGTGTGCTCTGTAAGCTCATTTAATGCTTTGTCTCCTCTTTCAAACTTGGTCGTCGATTTCTTCTTTTACTTTCCATGTGTCCTAACTGCGGATTGATGTGGTAGATATCTTTTTTACCGTGTAAGACCAAGAAGACTTTTCCAGTGTTTCTCTTTCATCTTAGTATCATAATCCCCTTATCTAGGATGTCTACATGTGTCCTCAGATATTTATCCATTATACTTTCATATTCTCAATGTTGGGCCAACAAACATAACATTGAAAATTTTGGTCGACAAATTCTACTTGGAGTCATTTTAGATATGAATCGGTAAATATCCACATTGTTAGTAGAGTCTTTGTTTTTGTTTTTCTCTTACAAGGGAAGAAACCCATTAAAAACCAAAAGAAGTAAAAAAAACAGTTTCTACCTCCCTAGCTAGGGTTGTCCACGGTGGAAAACTAGCTTCACTACCTACAAAAAGAGGTCTTTGCCATTCTTGAAAGATTTTGAGACCTTCTAGAGAAGTTTTGTTTTTTACTTCTTTTTAGTTAAAAATTAGTTGTATGAAAGACTTTGGAAGAAGAAATTTATCAAACAGTTATACAATCAAGCATGGAACAAACATTCTAAATGGATGAATAATACCCTTCTCTTGTTTACGACAAAATTTAGGATTTGGGTCAAATCGAATCTTGATTTTTAAGGCATCAAGTCAAAATCATTTCCTTGATTTATTTAGCTTTTCTTGCAATCCAATTAATTAGGACACTTTTTTAAAAAAATTAACTTATGAGGCTATGAGGATCGGGCGACTAAACTAAGTTGACTCAGTATTTTATCTCATCAAATTTAGTTGATTTCAATTCGATTTCCATGTTTTAAATCTGATTCTATGTCTTCTTAATCTTTTTCTCTTGTTTATATGTTATACTAAATCTATTTTAATAGGTTATTTTAAATCTATTTTAATTAGTATTTCAAAACCATTCTCAGTTTTTTAAAATTCTTATTATGGCTAACTAATTTTCTATTGTTCCCTCATGTGTTTGCAGTTGGTTTTATCCATAATAGTGTTTACCATGTTTACAGTTGTGATTCCAGTGTTTGCTAAAGTTGTTCTCAAGCTTTTTAAAGCTATTGTGTGTCCTCAGATTTCCATGGAAGTTTTGATGAAGGAAAGTATATACTGGTTCGATTCAGCAGCTCACTGGGTCAGGAAATGTCGCGTCTCATGTAAATTCAAAATTCAAACAAGCCGTTACAAACTTTTTTTGTTATTACCTTTTTTAATTTCTAGAGCCAATTCCAGCCATATAACTTTCTATTCTGTTTCCGATTTCCTTTTATGTGAAAATTCTTTTTTACTTTCATATTCTCAAATACAGGAATTTCGGATGGAAATCACTAAATACCCTAAGTCAAACCCATCTTTTTATAGGGTCAAAGGATTATAAAATTACTGTCTCAAACCCTATTCTTTATCAGGTAACCAAATCTAAAACTCATTGTACCTTTTCTTTTCCTATTCAAATGGCAGCTGAAAATGAGAAATTAGTGTCAAATTTGGCTATGAAATTTAGGAATGCTGCTTTAGAACTTGGGGATGTGGATGAAATTTTTATTTATCATTTAGATAATTGTGATGATAAAGCTGAAGATGATGAAGAAATCTGCTTAATCGAAAAGATTATCCTGGAGGGGAATATGGGTATCAAATTTGTGGAGAAGTACATTGGATTAACCTTGGATTTTATTCCGGCAGACGAGATTAAAGAGTTTGAAGTGGATACTAATATTTTTCAATTCAAATTCAAGTATTGGATTACTCTCAATAAGGTTTTTGAAACTCGACCTTGGAGTATAAATAGAAATCTTGTGATTCAGTATGACTACAATTCTGAAGTTACTTACCAAGAGTTAGATTGGAGCAAACAATGTTTCTGGATTCAGTAAAAAAAATTCCTTCCACAAATATGAATGTAGTCGTTGTCACTAAGATATGAATAATTATGGGAGATGTTCTAGCTATTGTTCCTAGGGATGTTATTCAGGTTGGGAGTGATCCAGTGAAGGTGTGTGTCCAGATTAATCTCAATAATCCTTTGAGGAGAGGAGTAATGGTTATAACTAATGCTGGATCTACTAGATGGATTAAATTTTTTTATGAGAAACAACCTCATAAAATTTGTCCTAAGTGTTTCATCTTGAATCATACTAAGGGTGCTTGTAAAGCAATAAAAGATTACTTGGCCAAAGCTCATGAAAGCCACACTTCTTTGGTGATGTTAAAAAGGGTGATAGAAAGCAAATTGTGTTGCTAGGGGGTGGTGCTTAAGTTCCTAAGTTCAATCATAAGAAGATTCACAAAGTCAATACTTTTATTCCACTAAAGGATGGCATTGTTGTGAGAACAACTGCTTTGCATAATGAGCAGGAAGGGGAAGAAAGTACTAATGCTAGACTTGGAAAGAGACAAAGGAATGTTGTACCTCAAATTCATTCTCCCAGTCTATCTTCTTAAAATAATGGCAATCTTAAGAACATATAGACAACTAATATAGTCACAGCAAAGGGTAACCAATTTGAAAACACTAAGGGAGCAAAGGTAAAATATCAAACCTATAACCTTTTATTTTCCTGCAATAATTATTTTTATTTTTGATAAAATGAAAATTCTTTCATGGAATGTGCAAGGCATAGCAAATAATTTTGCTAAGCAACAATTACAAAATCTAGTCAAAATTCAAAATCCTGATTTTATTTTCCTATGTGGGACTAAAATTGATGAGAATAGAATGATATCGATTACCCATCTGTCCATTATCTCAATTTCACTTGCATTGATAGAATATGGTATGCAGGGTGTCTCATACTTATGTGGAAGGATGGTATTAATGTTGAAATAATTGGTTCCGCTGATAATATTATCCATGCTTTGATCAAGTTAGACCCTTCTAAACCAGAAGTTCTTATGTCATTTATGTATGGCTCTACCTATAATAATGATCCTAAGAAGATTCGATGGGATTTTATTTATGATTTCAGTAAGGATGTCCAGCAACCTTGGATAGTTAGAGGTGATTCAAATTTTCACTTATCTAAGAATAATAGTAGCTCTGATACTTGGGTCCAAAATAGGGTAAATGACTCTGGATTGATGGATATAGATTATCAAGGGAGAGATTTCAATTGGACTAGTAATTCTTTTGGAACTAGTACTAGAAGAGCTAGACTAGATACGACTCCTGGTAATAATGATTGGCTTCTTAATTTCCCATATGCTAAGCTTCTGCATTTTGAATTTTGTCTCTTCTGACCATTGTCCTGTCTTACTTGTTATTGATCCTATTCCCAATCATCTTTGGAAACCTTTTGAGTTATTTAGAACATGGATTGGTCATAGTACTTTTAAGGATAACTTGGGGTCAACTTAGAATTTAGATATACAATGTAGATCCTGCTTTTAAGTTGAATCAAACGCTTTAAAGTACTAGGATAACTTTATCCCAATGAAATAGATTGGAGTTTGGAGACATGCAAAAGAATATCATCAATTTACAGAATATGCTTGAAATATCCCAGAATGAACCTAATTTTTGTAATCAGCATTCTAGAGTCAAGACTATCATTCATGAATAGAAAATTAGTATAAGATACAAACTAAATTTTACAAAGAAAAATCTAGGGATAAGTTTGTTCATGATATGGATAATAACACTAGATATTTTCATTTTATGGTTAATAAAAGAATGCATACTACCAACATCAATGCTCTTTGTGATTCTTCTGGTAATTGGTTTAGAGATAGAAATGATATAAGTAATTTGCTTAGTTCACATTTTAGCTATGGTTGGGTGCACTTATAATCTTTATTTTTGTTGAAAGTGATTTTGATATAATTCCAAAGTTGATCACTGATGCTGAAAATGATATATTGGATGTTATTCCTACTGTGCATAAAATATAAAATGTAGTTAAGAATATGCCATCTTGGAGCTCACCTGGTCCAGATGGTTTTCAAGCAGGGTTTTACCAATCTCAGTAGCAACTTGTTAGTAAGGATATTATTGATGTAGTTCAGAGGTTTTTTGAAAGTGGTCATATGCCTAGAAGTCTTAATAAGACTTGCGTAGCTCTAATTCCTTAATGTAAGAGCCCGGAAATTCCTTCTAAATTCAAGCCAATATGGTTATGTAATGCTTCATACAAAATTGTGCCCAAAAGTATATCCAATAGAATCAAACCTTTGCTTAAGAAGTTAATATCTCCTTATCAGGCTGTTTTTGTGCCAAGAAGATCCATTTGTGACAATAATATATTCTTGCTCATGAAATGATTCATTCAGTGAAACAAAAGGAAGGTTTCAGTGGTATTATGGCTTTAAAACTTGATTTCTCAAAATCTTCTGACAGACTTGAGTGGAGTTTCCTCATTAAAGTGCTTAGGAGTTTTAGTTTCAGTAGTGAATTTTGTAATCTTGTTATGCAATGTATTTCCACCTACTAGTATAAGTGTGCTTCTTAATGGGTCTCATTCCTAGCAGTTTGAGCCAACCAGGGGGATAAGACAAGGGGATCCATTGTCCCCTTATCTCTTCATTCTGTCTATGGAGTATATTTCAAGGAATTTGTTTTTTGCGGAAAATAGTAAAACTATTACAGGTGTTAAGGTTTCTAGAAGGGCACCACCTATTAATCTTTTTTTTTTTTGCATATGACATTTTCATCTTTGGAAAAGCTAATATGCAGCATTTTAATTGTTTTTTAAAACTCTTGCAGGATTTTGGTAAGTTTTCTGGTCAGATGCTTAATTTTGAAAAGTCTTGTGTTTACTTTAGCAACAATCTTAGTCCTGGTGCCTGTGAGGACCTTGCTAAAGCTCTTAATATGACCATTGTAAGTGACTCTGAGAAATATCTTGTATTGCTTTACTACTAGGTCATTCTAAGTTAAAATCTTTTGATCCAATAGCTCAGTCCTTTGAGGCTAGGCTAAAAAATTGGGTTATTATCTTAATCAAGCAGGTAGGTCTGCAATGGTTAAATATGTGTTAAATTCATTACCTAATTATCAAATGGATTGTTTCAAGATACCAAAAACTCTTATAGGTAAGCTTGATACTCTCCAAAGGAATTTTTGGTGGGCGAATAAATCAAATAAAAGGATTAAATTCATAGCCTGAAACAACATTAACAAACCTAAGGAATTATGTGGGCTTGGCTTTAGAAATCTTGAATAATGATTCTCTTATATGTAAACTTGTCTGGAAGATTATTACTGAAGAAAATGAATTGTGGGTGCAAATTTTGAGTGCTAAATACTTTAGCAATTGTTGTATTCTTCATCTGAACAAGTTAATAGATAATAGATCTTGGATATGGAAAGGAATCCACAAAAATATAGAAATCATTAAGGCTAATAGTTTTTGGTCCATCAGATGTGGTACCAAAACTAAAATCTAGTTGGATTGTTGGGATTTGGGTTTAGATCATGTATGTGAGTTGTTCAATGAGGAAACTAAAATGTAGAATATCCATTTAATAAATTTATTTTGCCTCCTGATTCAGCTTTTAGAATTCTAGCTATGCATGTACCTGCAATATGGACTGATACACTAATTTGGAAACCAGATAGGAAGGATTTTTTCTCAGTTAAAAGTGTTTATAATGTCCTGAGTGGTAATACTAATCAGTTGTTCAAGGAATTCCTGTTATAGTGTGGAAAGCCCTATGGAAGGTTAAGTTTCCTCACAGGATTAAGTTGTTTATATGGAAGTGTATTAAGGACATTGTTCCTACTAGGGATAAAATATCTAAATACAAGTCTGATAGTGATGTCCATTGTAGATTGTGTAATGCACCCATGGAGACTTGTGATCATCTGTTTATTCATTGTCCTTATTCTAGATATGTTTGGCTAGGAGTCAATATTAATGTTACCAATATTTGAGCTGATCATGGCAGTTTCAAGAACTGGGTTCTAACTTGGTTTTCTGCAGGAACAAATTTGAATGGTATTGTAGGAGGCAATAATCAGTCTGTTACTCACCTATTTATGGATACTGTGTGGACTATTTGGAAGGATAGATGTGCTAGGATCTTCCAAATACTAAGCCTAATAGTATTGTTTATATAGCTTTTATAAATGGTCTTACTACTTCTGACAGGATAGCTAATGATGTTAATGTCTCTTTGAACACTAGTAATGTTTTACAGGTGCAGAAATAGAAACCACCAGATTCTAACCAATTTAAAATTAATATTGATGTTTCTTTTCCTAAGGAAATAATTCAAGGAAGAATTAGTCTAATTTTGAGGAATTTTGCAGGTACCTGTCTTGGAGAAAAAGGGAGATACTATAATGGATGGCTGAAAGAGGACATTGAAGTAGAGGAACTGGAATGGATGGCATTGAAAGAAGCAGTGGAATGGGCAATTTCTAAGAATTTGAACTGTGTAGTTCTTGAATCAGACAATGAAACCTTAATAAAGTTTGTAAATGAGCAAACTTTCTATGTTCATTGGAAAAATCAGGGTCTAATCCTTGATATTAGATTTCTTTTAAGTAAAATTAGTCAGTGGAAATGTATCTATGTTAAGAGAATTAGTAATGAAGTGGCGGATAAATTAGCCAAAAAGTATAGGATTTTAAGGTTAAATTATGAGCATCAAGGGAATCTACCCCATGATATTTAGGTCCTAGTTGATCAGGAAGCTTCTGCTGTAGCTCTCATTTCTACTTAATAAAATTTATT
Source organism: Papaver californicum (assembly GCA_023531435.1). NCBI lineage: Eukaryota > Viridiplantae > Streptophyta > Magnoliopsida > Ranunculales > Papaveraceae > Papaver > Papaver californicum. The sequence continues at coordinate 550,289 of JAJJMC010029152.1, forward strand.
CTTTTGCATAAAAAAAACAGTTGTCATGTTAGTGTTGGTTGTGTCAGTCTGTATATAAGGACTCTTGTTTTGTACTGTAATGGCTGAACTTCATTTTTAACATCTTTAATTTCCTTCTAACTCTGATTTCATGGTGTCAAATTAGGTTACGAAAGACATTTTTCTTACCTTTTATCCATCAAGTGCAAATCCATGCCATATACTTCGTCAGTTATGGGTGACAGGCTTCCAGGTCTTTAGAATCCTTGCCTTGATCACCTTTTTTCGAGCCTGTCAAAAATCAAGGTCATCAAACAGGCTACAATCCATCTTTACCAGTGTTTGTCCTACGTATTAGAGAACAAATATGAGAGTAAGATCGTTATACACATGTAGGTGCTTATGCATAGAATGGAATGATCACAAACCTTGGCGAGTAATATAGAAAGTATTTTGAAACATACTTAGCCGCAAAAGTGTTTATATGGCATGTTTACCATGGAATCAACAACGTATACACATGCAAGTGTTTATACATAGAATAGAATGATCACAAACCTTGGCGAGTAATATAGAAAGTCTTTTGAAACATATTTAACCGCAAAAGTGTTTATCTGGCCTGTTTACCATGGAATCAAATATAGCTCAGAGACCAAAATAACGTATTCACGGAAATTACAGGTAAATATAAAGTAAAGACCTTAAAACTGTATTAAAACTCGCAAGAGCTTTCTTGCAAATCCATTCTTAATTGCAAGTGATTTTTTTGTAATTTTTCATTTTCCCAGCGATTGTTCATCCAACCCTACACATATATACATTATATACAACATAACTTATGTTTTACAATTAAGGACCAATAGAAGTAGAGAGTCCATGGAAATTAAGTTGGCATCATTTTTTTCTGGTAGTTCGAGGATGCTCTAAACCATGAAGGAAGATCTTGAATTGATAGTAATTTGATGGCTACAATAGCATAAGTAAAATCAATGAGCTAAGATCTAGTAGTACTAATATTCTGTTTTGGTTTTTCGCGGCAAGAGGATGAGGAATCTAGACTTATTTTAATTTCTTCATAATTTTTGTAATGAGTTCATTTTTATATCTATAATTGATCGTTAAAGAACAACGTCTATTATATTGGGAAGAAAATGGAACCTTATGCATCTTGTAAAACAAATTTAGAACTTCACCAACTGATTGTAACCGACCAGGGTGCACAACGTATTAAACAACAACACTACTATGCACATCAACAAAATTTGTTTTCATTTTGAAGTTAAAGGTTAATTCAATATTAATATTTTTACTAAATTCGATATTAATATTACTTTTGTACCAATTTCTTAGGTTATAATTGGTTATCCCAAAGATGTCACAACAACCCAAGAATACTACTGTCACCAGCAAAAAATGTATCTTCTACTAATATAGTCTGAGTCAAAAAATATATTTTCTACTTATTTGGCATGGAGTACTTTGAACAAACACTGAATTTACCGATTCCAAATACGAAAAAAAGTTTCTTATCGCAAAAAAAAAGTTAGATAAGCAGATATTACCTTTTGATTGCACCAACCGTCCTCATCCTAGGTTCCATCAAGCCATTAAAAAATAAAACCTACAAAATCGTAAAAAAATAAAATTAAATTAGTAAAACTTTAAAAGAGAAGCGGTATAAAGAAAAATACAAAGAAGAATAGTAGAAGATGAGAAAGGCAGTAGATGAGAAAGAAGTACTTGAGAACATAAACCAGGTATCTTTCAGGATAAAGATCACACGATCTGCAACAAAAGATCGTTTATTAAATCAATCAAACTAAAGAAGAATCTAAAAAGAAAGAGCAGGATTATAGGATTAAGGTTATGAATATTCCGGTAGAGAAAAAATAAACATAACGAGCACAAATTGAAGAAAAAGTTGAATGAAGAATAGGGCTAGGATTTATCCGAGGGTTTTGATACTGGGAAAGCGTTAAAAAAAAGGAAAATAGCAATTTAGGGGTGGAACAGTGGAAGAGAATAGGAACAAAGGAGACGTTAAAAAGAGAGGACAATAGAATTATTAAGCTTGTAGAGAAGCTTTTATAACTAAGGATAGTCATCACCCAGACCATTTTGAGCGCAACAAAAAAAGTAAAAAGGAGTTGAAACCCAAAAACATAATTTTAAAAGGGATAAAGGCATATGATTTCCTATTCGTCTAAATTCTCTATGAAAAGGACAAAAAATTTCATATTGTTCTAAATTATGTCCAAAATTTTCTATTATTCTAGGACTAAATCTTCTTAAGTAGGGCCAGAAGCTCTAGGAGTTGAGCTTTTTTTAGCTTTTGACTACAATCAAGGCAATAGATATTCGAAATATCTGAAATCCAGCTAAATTCATATCTAAAATATCATAAACTATCCGAATTTATATTCGGATATGGATATCCAAATTTATTATCTAAAATATAAGGTTTTGATACGGATACAGATACAAATGTAAAGGTATCCGCATTCAAAAGTATCCGATCCAAAAGTCTATAAATATACTAGGGTATGACCCGGGCTGTAACAGCATATGGGTTATTGTTTGTTCTTATTGGTGCCGAACTTAGCTTCTTAATAACACATTGGTCGGCAAAAACCAAAAAACTCCTCGATTAGTTTTTGTTGTCGGTATAACGCACTTGATATACTAACACATTGGTCGGCAATTCCTCACCATTACAATATACTAACACATTGGTCGGCAGTTCCTCACCATTACATGAAAGAAGTCGTTATACATTGTAAAATCCAGTGTCTGCTCGTCTCAATGAATAAAATCAACAATGGTGAGGGATTTGAGATCATAGACGCATTTAGTTTGCTTCACCCAACGATGTGTAATTTGCAGAGAGAATGCCATAATCGTACGTTTATTCTGAGCAATGTCCGATAGCCAACAACCAAAAAGAATTGCTATCATTGCTGAAGTTGGAATTCAATCCTTGTTGGTACTTAGATCATCATCACTAAAGGCTTGTAAAGAATGGCAGTACTCAATTTGTAAAGATTGAAGAGATGAGGAGTATTCTTTTTGAGTAGTAGGCCAAGTACTCGTCTACTGAATGAGCTTCTCAATATGTCGCCACTGAATATTTCTTCGGAAGCTGTACACACTCGAATTCGTATATCGTCAACTTTCTCCCACCTAAAGTACATTCAGGAGACTGTTAAACTACAATCGAAGGAAACACTGTCATTTGTTGTTGTGCATTAAATCAAAAGGTTGAGATCAAAGTCGGAAGAATTTTAGAGCAGAAAATATAGAGATGCAGCTTGACATATATGATCAGATAGTAAGGGAACCAAAAGAAACTATTTAAAAAAAAATTAAAAAATACCCAATAAGCACCAGGATATTGTGTGTAGTTTTTTTTTGCAGAAAACACAATATTGACAGGCCATTTTGTTGTGAGAATGGTGAGGGATTTGAGATCATAGACGCATTCAGTTTGCTGCACCCAAAGAAGTAAACATATGGTTATTTCTAGCACATTGGTGATTATATTATCAAGATACGTCAACAATACAACCATCGTTAAGCAAAGAATAAACAAGATATGACCAACTAAAAAAAATGCAAGTATGTTGCTCACTTGTCAAGCGACGATAGATGCGAGCTCGAATCAATGTATCTCTCATTACGAAATAAGAGCAACTCAGTGCCCAACAGCATACAGAAGTTGTGGAATTGCCAGAAAAGAACCCTAAGAAAACTATTTGAATCACTAACGCAGCACCTAGCGAAACATAATTCACCTCAATACTCGAAGTTGTACAACCTGCAAAAATGAAAATATATTGTTCTGTGCCATACCTGCCCTAGAATAAGTAAGTGACTAGGAAACAAAGCAAAATGTCCATTTCTTTCTGTATCTATTAAAATATTAAAAGAAACCTTTCATCACTAGGCATTTGGTTTCAAGTATTTTGCGTACCCTCGATCTCGTACATCTTCCTTGGGAAATTTCCTCCTTTCAGACTTAAACTCAACTTTTGAGATAGCTTGCGTTAATGGTTCACACCACATTTGCCAAACCAAGAAAATATGGAGCCTGTGATTATAAGAAAAAAGACCATAAATAATTCGGATGATGAATATTTTTCAGTAGTGAATTAATCAGAATATTTTAGGTACAAAAATAACTTAGTGCTCACCAAACATATGTTACTCTATGGGCCAAAAAAATAAATCACAGATTACAGGTGCAAAGATAAGAGATTATATATCGTTGAAAGACCCAGCACAAAGAAAGCAACCTCCGACATTGGTGAGCAGACCTGCAAAGCAACTGCAACAGGTCAAGTACGATTCACATGCTGAATTCCCATGGTATTATCAACACTTGCAGGACAACTCGAATTCACAGCCCGAGCAGAGCCATCATCGACAGCAATCTAGTTCCAGCACTCTATAAAAAAAATGTAAACTGTTTAGAATGTTAGAATGTAGACATAAATGGTACGAATTACCTAAAATCACTTCATCTCTTATGTCTTCTTCTGAGACAACAATTCATTCCTAATACGAGTAACTCTACTGACTGAACATTTTGTGCATGCTTGATTGTAAGAAAAACTCAGTATGCTACAGTCCTTCTCCTCATGTGAAGTGTGAACTTCAAATTCTATAGCCAACTTGTACTGCTTGTTACAGTGCTAACTAATGGACAGGTATGTTCGTGTGTCAAACTTTGATCTAAGTCTTGAATCCCCAATCACTGAAATCATTACATCCTCTTCAAAACCCTACTTTAGATTAGAAAGTTCCTTTTAGAGACATAAAGTGATAAGTAAATCTCCTGTTTGAACTTTGAACTAATCAACCATATATCATGTTATTTGTTAGATTGACCTCGTTTGAGAAACCAAGGCAACAGAAGCATGGGTTGAGAAACTCAAGTAAGATCGACAACGAAGCCCACACTGTGATCTAATATCGCATAAAAACTCATCCGATATGGATGGCTAACTCTGCGATCAGATGTATTTATTATTCATCTTCATCCTTTTTGGTCTCTGGATATTCTAATCATCTAAAGACCATTAGGTCTGAGTTTTAAAATGAATTTTTAGTTTACAGGGTATTCTGAGCTTGATGCATATTATTATTTCTCAAAATTACATTTAATAACAGAAGGCAGATACATCATATAAGAATGATATATCTCAAGGGACTGTCAACTTTGGAGGGTCTTGAGAATTTTCTACAGTTTCTGTTACCTGGTGTAATGCCTGCTCCATGCACATGAAGAAAATCCAGGTGGTAGAAGAGTATGAGCAGAAGATTCATACTGAGGTTAGAGAAATTCAATAGCCGTTCTATTGCAATCACTGTCACATTGACCCTACTATTTAGCAGTTGATCCTGTACAAAATTTAAATTTCAACTCTTTTAAGACGTGATCTTCTAATCTTTGTCTAAATCTAGTTATATGAATCTTTGTCTAAATCTTTTTGCTGACAGCTCGGAGCAGAGACACTCCACTGATTTATCCACGGTCCAGCACAACGTGATATAGTTGTATGCCAAATAGCCTCCACAATTGGTAAAGTTTGAAGCTTGAAAAAGCAACCGCATGAATCACTTTCAAGCAACAATAATATATCACCATCTACAATTCAGCACCACATTAAGAGATTTGTAGTAAGAATAACAAAAACAATTGTAGAGTTTCAGTTCGAAAATAAATGGAAAACATTACCTTTGGTGGAAGAAGACTCCCAGCTTTCTCACATCCCAGAGTGTCTACTGGTGCATCTTCAAGGACTTCCTCCCAATTTGCAGGTGCTTTGTCCATTTACGACAATATCTCAGGTTAAATTTCTACCTATAAAGAGATAAAATTTGTCACGGTATTAAACAACAATGAGAGTAGACCTAAAAGTGAAGTCTTAGTCAACCTCATTCAGAGGTAATAAAAACAACCATTACATCACAATCATATGGGGGTATGTATACCTTCAAATCTTAACTGAATGGTTTTAGGAATCACTATATAAATATGATCCATCGTAACCTACAAAATACACCAATTTAAGGTAAGTGATTTAATAAGATGAACTCTGAGTATTATATCAAAACGATGCAAGTTATGCGTTTTGGGCAGATATTTTCTGTTAAATCACTTAAGTTGCATATAGAGAGGGTTGTTAATGAAAATTAAACCAATCCAGTTAGTTCTGAATATCCAGTTCATATAAATATATGGCACATGTGAGCTTAACAATGAAACAATTGCGCAACTGATACTTTTATGGAAATAATTTGTAGCATTCACGATATATAAACAATTTCATCTTCGAGAATTCACAATAGAAGCTAATGGAGAACATTGATATGACACGGAATAAGTTTAATGGTGTACCTAAAACAAATGAAGCAACATTTGGTCCTTTGTCAATGCGCTACATCTCTTCAAGCTTATCCCGATTACCAAAAACATCTAAGCAGAAACATGGGCAAATAAGTACCACAAATATAAGAAATTGAAATTCTAAACTTTCATGTCTGCTACAGATGTTGGAATTAAAGCTCCTCTCTGTGGACTTACGGAGCAGTTGGATGTGCAGTTCCGGTCTGTCTGCAATTCAGATGCCAAAGATGAATTGAACATAGAGATGCAATTGGTTCATTTATGCAGTACCCGTCTGTCTGCTATAAAGTTGCACAAAGTTGGTTTTACAGTTAAATTTAAAACCAACTATGAATTGTGAATTCAGTTTGTAAAATTACTAATTCCACAGAAAACCAAACCCAAGAGCAAGCTTACCCCCAAATAAGAACTTAGGTTTCTTTTTGTTAAAGGTATCAGCTGAATGATTTTGTTGTAAAACGAAGGATTTGTTTGAGTACTCCAATCGGCAAAAGCAATAGCACCAGATTTTGCAGAAGAGAAATGAGAAGAATTAGAAACCAATAACCTAAAACCGAACCAGCAGCAACTATTGATATCGATTTAAGAAACAAATTCTTCATTTTCCGTTCAACGTGTAAACCCGGAGAAGAGTGTAAACACACTGAGAAAGGTGGAGAGAATTGCTCGAGATCCAAATGAAACATTTGGGTTTTACCTAGGTTGCATGACACGCCTTTGTACCCGTATCGGACACACGATCCGACACAACATGTCTTTATACTTTCGAATACATGATGGACATGCCACGTTATATGTCCATACCATACAACATTGCCATTGGTTTGATACTATCAGACACATCATAAATATTTAATATTAAGTTGAAAAATCTAAATAAACTAAATATGATACTAATTTATTTTTCTTATAGTCATCTTTAAACATTATTCTTAAAAAATTAATTATTTATTCATATTATTAATGTTATTTACTTAGTAGTTAAGTATTTAAAAATAAAAAGTATTATTTTGTTGAGTAGAGTGTTATAAAATTTTATTTTAGTGGTATTTATAGTACATATATTACGTGTTTCCTTAACCCATTTTTTTGAGAATTAACGTGTCTTCGTATCCGTGTCGTTTCGTAACCATATCACGTGTTAGTGTCCGTGTCCGTGCAACCCAGGGTTTCACTTAAACGAAAATAAATGTCTTCACATTATCTGATGAGAATAACTAAGCCAACGGAAGGCGCTATGCATCAAATATATGAGAAGGGGAGAAATAAAATCCTAAAACGTGGATTCCATTTTTTATGTTTCTAAATTACAGATCTCCGTCCAACATAAAAAATGGGATAGAAATGTAAAAACACATATTAATGGTTAGATCTCGACCGTCCTTTATGTATCCTAAATGTGGATGGTCATCCGATGGTAAAAACACCATTATATCTTATAATATAGATATTTATCATGTAAACAATAATTCAACTTTTACAATTAATTTCTTATTTTTATTAAAAAATAAAACTAATTAATTTTTTAAAGAGATTTTTTTATTACCTTTATCCTACATATTTGTTATGCATAATTGATTTTTAGACATTAGAAATAAAATAATTTAATTAATGATTTTGTTAATTTTATCCAGAAAATGATTCGAATACTAACACGTAGTGGAAATGATATCCATTCAGATATGAATAGTTTGAAAAAAATTGGTGTCGAAGTATCCAAATATATTCATTGTCACCCTTAACTACAGTAAAGAAGAAAGTATCAACATTATATGTATAGCAAGAGTTATGCATACCCCTGTATTATTTTGTGGTTTTCGGTTAGAAACTGAATATATTTTTTTAGTTTGACATGGGATTATGTGTTAACGGCAAATGTTAAAGACAAAACTATAAATATATACAGTGTTCAAAAAGAAGTATTCACGGTCACGGGTCCCATTTATGTTTAAACCAATTAATTGGTTACCTACGGTAATAAGTTGCATTTGTTTGCATTATACCATTGGTATGATTATTTGGTGTTCGAGAAATAAGTTTTTGTTCCGTTCTCTTTCTCGTACTTCTTATAGCTCCTGCAATTGTGTAATATTGAAAATTTCTTCACCACTTGTTTCGACAAATCTTCTTTGAACCCATATTTCGTCACGGGTGAAATCTTATGAAGGAGAAAAAAAATAAAAAGTCCAATTTTCCTACTGTACGGATTATGAAATCAAAATCTCATATTTTTTTCTTTATAATTTCTCCTCAAATTTGTTTGATCGATGTGAAAGGCGTCAACATTAATCGGGAATTTGCGGTGTTAAAGGGTAAAAGTCCAAAAACTATATCCCAAATTTCAATGGAATTCGAATGAAACCCTAGAAGTAATTACTAGCTTCCACTATTGTTTTTATACCTAATTAATTTGGTCATATAGGTATTTTTGGCATCTTTTGTGTTACATCAATGTATTGGCTAGTTTTGTGGTTATTTCTTTCCATTGTGATCAATAAAATAAATTTCTCTTAAGGTGGTGTTTTTTTTTTCACTATATAGTGATTATCACTTTAAAGTGAAAAACACTTTAAAGTGAAAAACACTTTAAAGTACTTGCACTTTCAAATGCTATTTTGAAGTGTTGTGTGTTTGTTTACTAGGCACTTTAAAGTGCTTTTTTGAAGTGTTGTGTGTTTGTTTTTTCACTTTAAAGTGTTTTTATGTTACAACTGTCTATTTTACCCTTAGATATGTTTCTTCTATTTTAACGATAAAATTCATCATTATTCCTCATGATAAAAACATAATAATGTCAACAAATCTAAAACTACAAAACAAAAGTTTAAATTCACGACAAACATAAACACAAGAACCTTAATTGTTGTTAAGAGTAACTAGTTTGTTGGCAATTTCCTCACGAAGCTGGACCATTGCAAATTGATCTTGAGGCCTAAATATTTCGGAAGGAAGCATCGGATCTTCATTGTCGTTATCATCTTCATATTGCGAAAACAACTCATCATTAAGAGAATACCGACGAAGATAGTTATGAACCGTCATACATGCAATTACTATATGTGTCTGAGTACGCAATCTATAAGACGAAATTCTTTCTAATATTTTAAATCTATTCTTCAACACACCAAAAGTCCTTTCAATCACGTTTCGTAATCGAGCATGAGCATGATTGAATGCTTCCTCTTTACTAACCGCGGGACCGGATCTCCAACTTGACAACCAATATCATTGACCCCGATAAGGAGCCATAAAAGCCCTCGTGTGCGAGTAAGCAAGATCACATAGATAATATTTATCTACAACAAAGAAGCAAGACAAATAAATCATGACCAATACACTAGTTACAATTATTCATTAATTGGATAAGAATAAGAATAAGAAATTTTAAATAAAATTAATATAAATTACCTGGAGGAGGAAGTGGAAACTTAAATGCCGGGTTACCAATACTTTCACATAGAACTCTGGAATCGTGAGCTACACCTTCCCACCCTGTTACCACATATAAGAATTTCATATCTAAATCACATATAGCCATGACATTTTGAAAACATTCTTTCCCAACTCTTCCTCGGTATGAAATTCTCTTTTCTGGTGGAACGATTGCATGGATTAGGGTACCATCTAATGCTCCAATTGCTCCTTCAAATGGTCCTTCCCGAAGGCGTTGATGTGTTCGAATTGGTGGCATAGGTTTGTCAAATGCTGGCGGGACTATCATTTCTTTAGAGAATTTCAACATCGCTTTCAACACTTCGTGAAAATGCTTACTAATAGTTGTCCGGAATGTTGAAGCCGATTTTTAATCATTCGGTTTGATTCAACATGACCAATTGTCATCAAAAATATTACAACCTTCTCTTCAACATCTAAATGCTTGCTATCAGTAAGCAATCCATTCTCTCTGAAATATGAGCATAATTGAGTAAAGGCATGAGTGTCCATTCTAAGTAGATCATACATTACAATAGGTTCTCCTTTCAGCAACTCCTCCATGTAAGCTTTACCACTAAGAGACGAGACACATATCTTTTTCGAGTACCATTACTTCCTTCAGATTCTTTAAGACATAAAAGATATGACATTGCCATAAGCATGAACTTTTCCTGTTCCTTGCACAAGTATATGAATAGTTCCCTGATTGAGTTCACCATCTACAATATAGAAATAAAACATTATAACATAACAAAGTGTTGTTCAAGTACTTGATATATTTGAAGTATCTGTTTGTGCTCTTTGTAGCTTTGTTGTACATTTCAGCAGATAAAGTATTGCCGAAACCCATGTAGTGGCTCAAAATCTGTCGTTCAGACCAAAATTTTTGGACCATGAACTAAAACATGCCTTTGTGTCTGTGACTCAACATCTGCAACCATAGCATAATTAAGTGACCCAAAAATTGTAGACCCAAAATTTACAGCGAACCGTGTAAATGCAACCCAGAATGTAGCACTGTAACACATATTCTATCTCGCAAATCAAAAATCAATATCGTTACCAAAATATGCCATAATGACCCAACCCAAAACTTGTCAACCGTGAGCCAGAATTTGTTTTACGATGACCCAACTTTGCTAACTGAGACAATGTATAAACATGTGGTCTAAAATTTTCCATTACCGCGTGATCTAACCTCGTGACGCTTAAGTAAACCAAAAGTATTTTAACAAGAGGCATTGAAGAACCAAAATAATATTCAGAATTTTTTTAAAATGAAACCACTAACCCCCAAGATTTAGCAATGAGCAAAGGTAAGGCAAGAAGTAAATACTTTGTCTGTTCTGGCTCTCCTGCAGCAATATTTGTCAGACACCAAACTGCCTCAAGCAACTGCAACATGAAAAAAGAAAAAGGTTTGCCACGTTCAGATTCTGCTTTGATCACTGATTATTTGTGGGTACACCTTCACACACATACATATGCTAATTTCCTGCATCCTCTATCAAACACACATAAAAGAATATAATCATCATTCATCATAAACAAGAACTAAACATGAAACATAATTCAAACTCATGTAAAAGAGAGTTATCACCATTCATCCAAAACAAGCATTACACGAGTTTTAATCCAAATTAAACAAAATACCAACATGATCTAACCAAAATAAAATTTTGTTTATCAGTCTTGACTTCAAAATATAGTGTCAAAAAGTTTTAACAAAAAAAAAAGTGTGCAAGCATAATACTATATGAATATCAAGCATCTGCAAGGCTACGAACATATGCTGCTTTCATCTCGATGTCTTTTAGCATTACAAAACCCTTACAATAATCACCACCAGACACCATCTTGCTCAATGCTCGACCGATAATAGTTCTATCTATGCCAATTTCTGGCATATCAAGCATTGCTTCTAACAATTGAAGACATTCAACTCCAGAGTAAGCTCCTGTTTCCTCTTCTTTAATTTTCTTCCTAAAGTAATCTAAACCTTCCTTGTTGTGCTCCAAATTCTCCTTCAACATTCCAAAAAGCTCACTATATTCCTCACTTTTTCTTTTCTTTTCTCATAAGAATTGGCACTTATGTTTGAGGGCTTCTTAGTTGCAGAACTCTCCTCATTTGTGACATTAATGGGTACATTCATCTCACTCGCATCACCTGCAGAAGTTAGAAGATCATCATCCAAATGTACCCATGCATCAAACTCCACATCAGTAGGTACATTAACCTCAATCTCATCATATTCAGCATCCATGCTAATGCATGCCCCGGAACCAGTTGCAAAAGTTCCCTTGAATAACTCCTCCAATTACTTCCAGTTAGGTAAAGGATTCTTCCTAAATTTGCTGACCCTCCCGTCCCTCTGGTTATGTGATAATAAATTAGAATACTAGTAATAAGAACTTGTCCTCAACTAATTAGACTATATAGTTAATCAAATGACAAATTTTTACAACTATAAAATGAATGACTACTTGCCTTGATTTCTGCTGCCCAAACTTCATCGGGCCAATCAAGTGTTCCAGTTTCAACATTATAACCATGGCCGGTTTTGTGGGTCAATGTTCTCCACACCATCTAACTCCTTTTCAAATTGTTCCACTTATTTTTTACAGCCTTTTGATCAAATTTATGTTGGAACTTGGTGTTTAGGGTAGTATAGATGTTAGTCCATGACTTTAGAGAAGTTCTTGAGTATCCATGCTGATTAACAGCCTCCAAGCATAAGCGGATAAACTCCTTCTCTATTTCAGGCTTCTCTTTCCATACATGAGGACTTCTTTTCTCATTCTTATCCATCTTGTTTCAAATCTTAAACATATATTTAAGACACATAATGCAAAAGGCAAAAAACCACCCACTAGATAGAGCAATTCCGAAACAGTGATCAAATTAATGATATAAACTAATGATCAAATTTAGCAAGTTCAGAAACAGTGTACTGCAAAAGTTAACAAATAAAAAGACATCGAATACATAAGTTAGTTGTAACAGTGAAAGTAACATAATGAGTTTTCAATAAAAAAAACATAAATTTACTTCGCTAAACACACCAAATTAAGAACATTAAGCCAAAACAACTAAATAAAATACAACAGGTTATCGTGATAAACTTATAATTCCAGGATTAACATGTTCATAGTATTTCTGCTATATGTAATCATCTCACTTACTATAGTGTCATTTAATTCTAATGTCAAACATCAACATTACAACCAAGAAGAAATAGAAGTGAAGAACATTAACTTTGTACTATAAGAGTACCAACAAGAAATTCTATATACTCAGGCTAACATGCTCTCTTCCCTTTTAATATGGTGAACAATTAACATGACAACAATGACTTATCACATCAACAAGGCAACAATGACAGTACTCAAAAATAAAGATTGTATCATAATTATTAACCCCTTATGCCCATAGCTCTTTAAGTTTTTCATTCAAAGGTATCAAATATGAATTAATATTGTTCCCTGGACTACTTGGATCATAAGTATCAATGTGTTATTCTTTCTGCCATCTAATGTCCTCGGCAGTTTTGGAAGACAAACAAACGCTAAAGCCTAGGCTTTAATAGGAAGTGACGGAGTATCTTAGAAGGGGTATTTTTCTTCTTCCTAGGTCTTACTATCTTCCACTTTGAAGCCCCGCAAACTGAACACTCGTCCATGGTTTTTCCTTCCTTTCTAGAGATAGAATACCAGACAGAAAAAGACTTACATAAACTCCTAATAATTAAGCCAAAAACCTACCCTCAAACAACCAGTTTCATAAGAATAAAGACTTAATACACATCCAGAAGCACATCAAAGAAGATCTACTCTAAAGAAATAACAAAAAGTAGCATTTGACTAACCTATAAAGACATGCATAGTGGGTTTTGCATAGACAAATTACACTTTAAATTGGATTCACATGCTAAAAAAAAACCAAATATATCTGATGTATAAAGAACATTTACAGGAAATTTAAAACAAAATCAAACTTTCGATCTAAAAGAAACTCAAAATGTATGACATTCGCACTGACAATTCAAAGGAATAAGAAATAAAATTTCTTACCAGCTTCCGGAGATATAATTTGTGCATAAATTCTCTCTAAGTCTTACAGAGAAATAAGAAATTGATGGATTTCCTAATTTCAAATCTGACCCAATAATATAAATCAATTCAAATTAGTATATATTCAAGACTGATGTACAATTAGGTTGATTCATACAAAACTAATTACAACTTTAAAACCTAATTTTAAAAAATCAAAATAAGAAGATTTAATTTTATACAAACTCAACTTACTTGAAATATTGTCTTCTCTGTGTTGAGGGTTTCAAAGTGTTAATGCATAATCGAAGATAGAGGAGAGTTGGGGGGGGTGGAAGAACTGGGTGAACGGGGGAGTTACTTCTTCAGGTGGCGAAGGTGGTGAACGAGGGAGTTATTTCTTCAAAACGATAAACCCTAGACCCAAATACCAGGTTCAACAGCTAGATTAAAAAAAAGAGGGGGTCTGATGCTGGTTTGGTGTTTTTAAGATGGTACGGAACTGGTGATAGTGGACTGTCGGTGGTTGTATGAATTGTGCATGAAGTGTATAAGATGAGATGGATTATGGTGTTGTTGGTAAGGTGAACGCAGGTGGAGATGCAAACTGTAGTAGTAGTGAATTGGTGGAATGGAAGGAAGTGAACGGGTGGTTTGTGGTTTAGACTGGGGATAGAGTTTGGAATAGTAATAGTTGTTAAAGGATAAAATGGGTAGTACGTGATAAATATTTGAAGTGGTAAAATTGAAGTATCTTTTTGCTACTTCATATTTTGCACTTCAAATCACCACAACTTGAAGTGATAATCACTATATAGTCAAAAAACAAACACCCCATTTTTTTGGGTCCCACCATTTTAAAGATATTTGAAGTGAAAATCACTTTAAAGTGCAAAAACAAATACCCTCTAACTCTTAGAAAAAAATACTACCTCCGTTTTAGGAAAAGAGTTACTATTATTTTTTAAAATTGACCTATTTTTAGGCTTAAAATGAAAAAGTGATAGTAACACTTTTCCAGAAAATGGAGGAAATATTATTCATATTACATAGGTTTCAGCATTTGAATTTGAACAATATCATATAAAAAATAACTTCTCACATAACCCAATCCCTCTTTGTAAAGGCATGCGTAAACATCCACTACGAATGGTTGAAACAAACAACCTCTACACAATAATATTTTCCTTTTATTGTGCATGTGTTATAACCCATAAGCATAATATTCCTGAAGAGGTGATTTTGTTCTTTTACCTCTTATGGTTGTATGTTGGATGTTTGTTCGGTATCCATCTTTCTCGACAAATGGAAAAAAAACCATATAACTCAGATGAAACTGACTTATCCTTTTGAAGCATGATTTTTTGTCCTCAACGATGATGTCTCGTTCTGCTGAATTTGCAGTTCCATTTTCTGACTATAAGTGCAACTATCTTTGTTGATATGGGAAAAGTATATTGTCTTTCACCTGCCTAGCGATCTCCAAGAATTTTAATTCATAGTCTATCTAGGGCACGTATCATATATATCTCCTGCCATCCTAAACACTTTTACCAGTTCATTGTACTCATCAAATATGTCGATCATTTCTGTAATTAGTTCAGGTTCGAAATTCCCTTCCTTTTTTTTTCCAAGTGCACTCATTCTACGACGAACTTCATTTATAATATCATATATATATATATACTTGTGCAAATGCGGGGTCAGTTTCCGTTTCAGGCAAAAAACTTCCAGTTTTGTAGTAGTTTTAGCCACTTATTTTAGAAGCGTATGATGCACAACCCCAACCGTTATGAACTTCTTGTTTATTTTGCCTCCCATTGATGTGAAAGCAAACATAAAATTATATTCCCGAATCTTACTCCTGAAGTGTCTAGATCCGTTTCCTTTTTGGTAGTCCAACGGGTTTTGTAACTATGGTGGTGGGTCTCAATATAACGGTAGTTGTACTTTTCCATTTGAACAACAAAGTGAGAACTCAGGTTAATTAACTTTTTGAGATTTTTTATTTCTCTCTTCGTATCAAACAATAGCAAGACATTTAGGACATGTATGTATTAGAGGGATAAAATTATCTTATTTACTGTTCATGTATAAAGAAATTGGTTAATAATAATTTGTTTAATAAATTTGTTTGTGAAAATACATAATTGTGCAAAACTGACATGAACTATGGAATTCATTTCGGTTGGCACTAATCGGCCAATCTGGTGCCTTGCATTTTCTCACAAATAGAGTTTGCATCTGATAATATGAAAGATTATATAAACTCGTATATATTACTGTAATTTAATAATTGGTAATATATTAAGAAAAAAACCTTTAATTGTGGAATACTTCTATAAATTGGGGGATGTTTAGGATTATACCAACCTAGATATATTGATAAGGATGTTCTAAAACTATAAATGACCAAATATCCCTTTTATATTTATTTTTTTTAATTATTTTTTTATTTTTTTTTTATTTTTACTTTTCTTTATTTCTATGTTTTATATATATTTTTATTTTTTAGATGTTGGGGCTGTCGTGGATATGCCACGTCAGCCTCAACATCCTCCTCTTTTTAGTATTGATGATAGATGTTAGTAGCAAGCCCTACTGCGGCTACCACTATCTAGTGAAGGCAATTTTGTCGAACTTTGAGCTTTTAATACAAAATTAATAAAAGCTATATCTTTTCCTATTTCAAAATAATGTTACTGTTTGTTAAGATGTAACTTATCAAATACCGTTAATTATAATAACAGAAGAGAAGGTGCATGTTGCTGAAGTTTAGTGTCACTGCCCACCCATTTTCCCACATATTGGGTTGGCCCATGACAAGAGTCTAGGTCCATTAGAAGAGCCTAGAAGATTAGAGAAGTCCACATATTCTAGAATATTCTTGGATAATGAATATTCCCTTGTATATTCTTGTAAAGTATAGAATACTCTAGAAGATGGTGATTCTAGAACATGTTCTAGAATCCTCCATAGCATACTATATAAGGTGGAGAGCTCATTTGCTAAAATCATCCACCAACAAGCTCTCTAAGCATTGTAACATTCTCTCTCTAATAATCAAATACTCTCCCACTTCAAAATCTCTAAGTCTCTAATTCCTTTAAGTTCTTTTAAGGCTTACTTGAAGAGTTCAAGTGTCGCACGGTCTAGTCTAAAATCTAAGCCCGTGACAGTTGGTATCAGAGCGAAGCTTAAGACTCAAGAATGGCTGACGTTAATAGCAACAACACCATGGAGAAAGGTGTCGATGCCAGGCCAAGAAAAGGGGCAAGTCCAAGGATACGCAAACAAGTCTTGAGGCAAGAATGGTACGTATGGAAAAGCGAGTGAGCGATTTCCTTATACGCGTCGAGGAAGAGTTTTTAACGAAGGAAACTCTTGAAGGGTGGAAAGATACCTTCGAGGAGGCCATAGGCAAGGCGGTGGACGGTATCAAGATGGACGTAGAAGCTCGAATCTAAGATGCGGTGGAGGATGCCGTGGAGGAGGTGAAGGCCAAATTGTTGTCAGTTGAGCAAGAGCTAGAGGCGGTGAAGAGGAATTGGTATTGTGCAAAAGGGCTGCCATAAACCAAGCCATGCACGAGGGGCCAAGCAGACTCTCAAGAGAGGATGTTCCAAAGCCAACATCGTATAATGGGAAAAGAGACGCGAAGGAGATTGATACTTTCATATGGAGTTGCAAAGGTATTTCGAACACCTGGAGATGGAGGATGATGCAAGGAAGATAAAAAGAGCTACGGTGTTTCTCACGGAGAACGCCTTAGCATGGTAGAGACTTCGAAGCCAAGAGATTCAGCAAGGTATGGCTACTATCACTACTTGGTCAGATTTTAAAGCCGATCTTAAGAAATACTTATACCCGGAGAATGCGGCTTATGAAGCAAGAGCGCAGTTGAAGTATCTTCGTCAAACAGGTACAACCAAAGAGTATACCGAGACGTATACAAACTTGTTGCTAGAAATACCCAACCTGTCTGAGGAAGAGAAGCTCTTTAAGTTCTTGTGCGGAACAAAGCCATGGGTAAAACAAGATCTGGATCGCCGTCGTGTGCAAACGCTGACCGAGGCAATAGCTATAGCCGAGACCTTGATCGAGAATACAAGGCCAAGCTTCGAAGAAAGAGGGAAGACTTCAAGAAGTCACCATGCCAAAGGTGGGGAAGCGAAGGAGGATAGAGACAAGCATACCTCAAAAAAGTATATTTCATGGAAAGACAAAACTTCCGAGCATAAAGATAAAGGTAAGCCCTCCTACTCTTGCTTCTTATGTGATGGAGATTATAAAGTCTGTGATTGCCCGATGAAGGGTAAACTTAGTGCGTTGATGGAGGAAAATGGATCCGACGAGGAATGGGATTCCATGATGAGTTCGCTCCAAGTGCTAAACAGTGTCCAAGCTAAGACAGAGAAATCCAAGAGCAAGGACAAGACTCTCATGTTCGTAGATGTTAAGGTGAATGGGAAGACCTCCCGCGCCTTAGTGGATACGGGAGCCACACACAACTTCGTGACCAAGAAAGAAGCATTGCGGCTAGGCATGAAGTTCGCTAAAGGAGGAGGTACCGTGAAGGCGGTGAACTCAGATGCGAAGCCACTAGTAGGCGTGGCACATGGTGTGGAGATGCATCTCGACAAGTGGGCGGGATCTGTCAATTTCTTGGTGATCCCTATGGATGACCTTGACATGGTGTTGGGGATGGAGTTCATGTGCGAACAACGTTTCATTCCAATGCCACCTTTTGACTCCTTGTGTATACTCGGAGAGAAATCAACACACCTTATCTCGGTGACTAGGAAGAAGAAGAAGACCACGGTGCTCTCGGCGCTACAACTTTCAGAAGGGTTTAAAAAGGGTGAGGTAACCTTCATAGAAACAATGAAGGAGGAGGAACCGACTACCCAAGTTGAAGAAGTTTTGAAAGGCATGAAGGGAGATCGATCATGTGATCGAGCTGGAGCCTGGTGCTAAGCCTCCCACAAAAGCACCTTATCAAAGGTCCCCATCGAAGGTGACTAAATTGAAGAAACAACCCTTGACGCCAAGTACTTTGGCCACTTCTTATGCAGGTGCTTTCCCCGGAGCATACAAGACCGCGAAGGATTGGCAGCAACAAAGAGACTTAGCACACACCCAATTGATGAAGGCGGCTAAGAAAATGAAGAAGTGGGTCGAAAAGAGGCGGCATGTGGAGTTCCAAGCTGGTGACATGGTGTTTGTCAAGCTTCTGCCCCAACAATTCAAGTACACTCGGCCGCTACACAAAGACTTGTTACGCAAGTACGAAGGGTCGTTCAAAGTACTAGCCAAAGTGGGCAAAGCATCCTACAGAGTGGAGCCCCCATCAAAGATAAAAATTCATCCCGTCTTCCACGCGAGCAATATAAAGGCGTTCAACAAGGACAAGGAAGACGAGAGTCGGAGAGTATCAAGACGTGCACCTCCCATTACAACTTCTTTCGACAAAGTTGTAGACGAGATACTAGCTAACCGGATTGTTCGAAGGAAGGGAGTGCCGCCTTGCAAAGAATACTTAGTGAAGTGGAAAAATGCATCCATACAAGAAGGAACATGGGAGCCCGAAGCTTCTCTCTGGCAATTCAAGGATGCGATCAACCAGTTTCACAATCAAGCCGCGACGAGGACGTCGCGAGAATAGGTGAGGGAGAATGTCACGGCCCACCCATTTTCCCACATATTGGGTTAGCCCATGACAAGAGTCTAGGTCCATCAGAAGAGCCTAGAAGATTAGAGAAGTCTACATATTCTAGAATATTCTTGGATAAGGAATATTCCCTTGTATATTCTTGTAAAGTATAAAATACTCTAAAAGATGATGATTCTAGAACATGTTCTAGAATCCTCCATAGCATACTATATAAGGTGGAGAGCTCATTTGCTCAAATCATCCACCAACAAGCTCTCTAAGCATTGTAACATTCTCTCTCTAATAATCAAATATTCTCCCACTTCAAAATCTCTAAGTCTCCAATTCCTTTAAGTTCTTTTAAGGCTTACTTGAAGAGTTCAAGTGCCGCACGGTCTAGTCCAAAATCTAAGCCCGTGACATTGGGCTAACTTAGAACCAAAAGACACAATATCCAAAAATCGTATCTTTTCGGATTGCAAACCGAACAGATGGTCCACGCAGCCTCCTTATTTGGAAGTAAATGTTGGGTTGTTGTGGAGCCACCACGTCAACCTCAACATCCTCACAGATGTTTGAGAATCTGATTGCTAGCAAGCCCTGCTGCTGCTGCGACTACCAACTATCTAGTGGAAGAGACTGCAGACTGTTTGCTCGCAGAATCTACTCTACCTTATGTTCAAACCTCAACCTCCGAGTACAGAACACTTCAAATGGATTTCAATTTTGTTTACTTTTATTTTCGTTTCATTAGAAGAATAACTAGAAGCAAATTTATATCCCAACTCAAATAGGGAAAAGAGAAACGTACCAAATGAGTTATTAGGCCTTGGTGTATACCACTAAATCAAATCACGAACAAGTTTTGAACTTCAACAGCAATTTAACTACTCACTTGTACTTGTCAATCCCAACTAATAATGGCAACGCCACTATAAAGACGACTAAAATGACATCAATAACAAGATAGACTCATATTCTTTTCTATGAAGCTCACTAATGATGAAACTTGATTGTTTAGGTTGATTTGGTGTAGAGTCGGATACCGACTGCCAACCCCAAGATTGCCAACGGGACAAGGAATTGGAGTAGCTTGATGATGAACTCTGAGGTCTTGTCTTGGTTGTACTGAGGCTGCTTTGGAGGAGTATATTTCTGCTTGATCGGGATTGTATCCATCTCAACCTCCCCAACTAAGTATTCATCCATCATTGCTCTAGCACTAGTACTGTGGCCAACATCCTCAAAATCATCGGTTGCGTCTTTCCCTGATAAACAACGACGAAGTTGTTCACGTAAACCTTGACAATAGAATTATAATTAGCTACATATAAAATAATACCTGTAGCTGACAAGAGGACCTCACCACCACCAGGGTGATCTTCCATAAATTTGGTCACGTCGTATACCTGTTAAAGAAATTTACAGACGGGAGAATTAAAATACTTCCAGATACAGAAAGTCTGACTTCTGAAACACGATCACTAAATAGTAAAGACAGCATCAAACTAATGGGTAGATACTGCAGAATAATATATTCATTGGTCCTTCAACATTTTAGAAGAAATGTCCCACTTTCACATGAGGTTAACTGATATCGAAGTTCAGGTTCCATATGTTTCTTTCTATTGTCTCGCACTCACATCCTTCCCTAATTCACTGTTATTACTACCAGGTGGACTATATAAAATTTCATGGACTAACTTCATATTTTCAACTGCCAAGTGAGATAGATCCACGAAACTGTATTCAACCGATTCAGTTGAAGATGGAGGAATTCTCTACTATGAATGAAGCAAGCAAATAGAAATGATTATGCTTGATTATGCATTCTATACTCTAAAGTGGTGTAAAATTAATCATTATTGAAGTTGTATAAAGCAACACATAAGATTAATAGCCAATAAAATAAACAAGTAGCAGCAATCCAAAAAGCCAGAAAAGAAAACATTTCAAGTTTGCCTTAGAAAACTAAGAAACATTAAAGTGAACATTGTTCATATATCTATGAAAGACAAAGCAGTGTTCTTGGTAATTTTTGTAAGTTTCAATTTCCAACAATATACGCTTGCCTAATTATGGAAGCTATATCGACCTATCTTAGCTTTGCATTTTCTGGACATCAATATTAGGACTCAACACTCTCTCTAGTAGAATGACAAAGTCATTGGGTGTTGATACCCACGTCTTGTCTTTGAAACTCATCACCATCATAATCACTAGCTGTGTGAATTATAATTGATGCATAAATTGCCTTCTCTTTCTTACATAAGTAACGCCGCCTTAGACTAAAATTGAACCATAGAAATCCATCATATTACTTAAATTCTCAAAGATTGTATAGATTTAATAAGTAAGTTACTCTACTAATCCCACAAACAAACCCAGCATGCATAATTTTGAGGATCGTACAGAAATCTTAAAACATTTAAACAGATCCAATTTCGATCGTACAGTAATCTAGAAACATAGATCTTGAATAAACAAAACATAAGAAACAACAAGAGTAAAATAATGATGAAACATAATTGAATTTTATAAAATATAAGAGTAAGTAGAGAATCTGGAGAGAAGATTAACCTTGCCACCAATGATAAGCCAACAATCTTTAGGTTGATTGTGTTCAGAAACTTGTGTTAAAGTAAAAACCACCTTATCATCACCACCCATTGTTTTTGAAAAATTAATCAAATCAGATCACAAACGAAAATCAACCTCTATGTTGCCCCCTGCAAAAATGGGAAGGGATTACCAGAAATATCACCAAATAAGTGAGATTTTGATAGAACGAAAAAAAGATTGTAAGAAAATTGAAGAGAAATGTATGGGTTTTACCTACAAGAATTCAAGTGAGTGAGAGAGAAGAGGGTGGGTTTGGTAGGTGGTGGTGTAGCGTTGTTGACTGTCACTCACTCTTTGCGGTGTTGGAAATTGAATATAAGAGAGAGAGATATTAGTAGGTATTTTAGGTGGGTTGGTGAAAACAGAGTACTGTATTAAATTTCATCATCAGCGCAATAAATCCATTATGCGTTCACAACACCTCCGTTCATGTACTAAACTGTGCTTCAGAAGAAAAAAAATAGTACGGAGGGGAGATGAATGTGCGGAAGAAGGGTATATTGATAAAGATTTATTTAGGTAAAGAAGGGGCCTTGCATGTGAAGGGAAGCATGGGAAAAGGCTAAAGGTGTCAGCGTCGGACATTAGTTTCTGCTTCGTCTAGACATGGTGTGGGACCTGAAATCAAAAAAGCGATCGGGTTGTAAAAATAAAAAATTTCTAATCATTATCAATTGGATAAAAAATAGAGGATCCGTTGATCAGTTTATCTATCTCTGAGGTGTCTAGTTTTTTATTACTATATATCTTATTTTAACTGTATCGCACTATATATCATTCGTGAATCCAAAAACTCCTTTGCCTTTAAACAACTTCGGATGGACCGAACCAGACCGGATCATGAGACTTTTTTTAATAGGAAAACTTTTATTGCATAAAATTAAGCATATATATTATTTTTGTCTTGTTGGATCAAATTTTGAATCCAGACAGGATTGTGACTACCCCAATTTAAACTTGCTACTTGAGTTCTTATAAATTTAACTAGGAGTTAGCTATATGATTTGCATATCTGTGCACAAAATCTCATAACTGTCAAATAGATATTTTTTTAATGAAAAGATTAATTATATTGTATTAAATAATGTAATACAACACGTTATCAATTTTTTCTTTAGTAAACACGTTACATGAAATAGAAGACTTTTGGACTTGTTGTTGTAACTTTGCTGAAATATGTTGGAGACTTTGAATCCGCAGTTGTGTTATGTTTCTTGTTAATATACTTTACCTTTGCTAGTGGAACATTCTTCAAAATCGAGCTAGTTTTTTCTATTGTATTTTCTGCTTGCCAATGAGCTTTTGTTTCCTTGTTATTGATAATATCCACCAGTTGTTTATGTCCAAACCAATTGAGACGCTTGAAAGAATATTATCTTTCGGCCAGTTGCTTGCAACCCATAGAGAATGCGCTTCTTCCTGTAAAGCTGAGGAGGCCCAACTAGACCCTACTTCAATATGCATAAAAGCTTCTTGGTCTACCGAATAAAGGAGGAAAGCATATCCCATTGAACAATTTGTCTCTTTGAATGAAGTATCTATAGATATATTCCAATATGTATCCCAGTGACCACGAGGGCTTAATTATTCCTGATGCAATGGACTTTGTGGTATGTATGGTTGCAGTTGATGTAGAAACTTGTATATGATCTTTAATTTGGTCTACCAGAAGTTTCGGATTATGATCTATCTTTTCAAATATTACTGAACATTTATGTTTCCAAATAAACGATAAAATGGTAGCAATATCACTAGAAATGTGAGGATAATTAGGAGAATAAATCCAACCAGTAACCCAATCCTCTGTTGACCCCGTAGAAGGTATAGATGTTATAGAGGCTAAGGAAAGTGAGAACCATGTTTACAGTTTTTGTGAGTTGCAAAGAGAATATTCCGGTGAAATCGTCGAAACATGAGTCGCTTATCTGCTCGAAGTTGGAAAGGATCTTTGAACTAATTAATTTCCAAACAAACAATCAAATTCTCGGGATAACTGGGATATTCCAGATTTTTTTCCAAGTAAAATCTATATTTTTATTTGGGGATGGGATACAAGAAAATTTTAGACATATTTAACTGAAAAAATACCAGACTGATGATGCTTCCACCTGATTTTATCTGTTTTATTGATCTGAGGAGTAATGGCTAGTATTTTAGTCCTTATCTTTAGTGGGACAAGCTTATCTAACTTGGTGCTTCCCCATTTACCTTCCGGAGTTATTAATTCTCTAATCAATTCTGGAATTGGTCCATCTTTGTCTGACAGTTTTTGAATAACAGTAGAGTTACGGATCCAATTATTATCCCAAATTCGGGTGGATTTACTATCACTGACTTGCCAAATAACATTATCTTTAATAAGCGCAAGGCCTTTTTGGATACTAGTCCATATCTAGAAAGTTTGATTATTATTTTTATCTCTATGAAGGGATGGGAGCAGGGAAAATATTTCGCTTTCAAAAGTTGCACCTATATATTTTTCGGTTCCTGGATGAGACGACTTGCCAGTTTAGTTAGCAAAGCTACATTAAAATGATGTGGATTTTTGATCCCTAGACCACCCTGAGAATTGAGTTTACAAATGCTTTCCCATGCTTTTAAATATCCACCTCTTCCTTTAGAATCATCTTTATTCCACCAAAAATAACGTTGAATTTGATATAGATAATCCAAAGTAGATCGAGGAAGAGCAAGGCATTGCATCTGATAAGTGGGGTAAGATTGTAGAATGGACATAACTAAAGCAGTTCTTCCCGCTTGAGAAAGAAGTTTCAACTTCCATCCATGTAGAGAAGTATAGTATTTCTGAAGGAGAGGTTGAAAATTCTCTTTGCGGTTTCTTTCGAAAAATAACGGAGTACCCAGATATCTGTCCTTTTTAGTCATTAACAGGACTTTTAAGAAAATTGTTATTACTTTCTGTGCTTGGGATGGATTTTAGGGCTGAAGTAAATCCCAGATTTTTGAAGATTGACCATTTGCTTCGTTATATCTCCAAATTTTGAAGGATGTCTAGTAGATTTTTAGCTTCTCCTAGATCAACCCTAGTGAAAAGGAAGCAATCATCCGCAAAAAAGAGATGTGAAATCGTGGGTGCTGATTTGTTGATTTTTATTCCCGATTTTTTTTTCCGGATATTACTTTAGAAATAAGTCTGGAAAGGATTTTCATGCAAATAAGGAATAAATATGGGGAAAGAGGGTCACGTTGTTTAAGCCCTCTGGACGTGGAGAAATTGGGGTCTGGGGATCTGTTGAGTAGGATATAAAAAGATGTTTTAGATATGCATTGCATTATGGGGTTTACCCAGTGTTTATTGAACCGAACGATCGATAGGAGGACTTGTTCAAGAAATGGCTATTCCACCCAATCAAAAGTTTTAGATAAGTCTAATTTTAGAGCAATAAACCTTTTTTTAGATTTTAATATCTTCATAAAGTGAAGGAGTTCAGAGCGATTATATTATCGGTAATTTTTCTCTCAGACAGGAAGGTTGACTGGTTCGGGGAAATAATTTTGGTAGGGGGGGGGCTCCCCAGTTTAAGCCTTTAGCAATAATTTTGGAAACAATTTTGTAGATCGAATTGCCGAGGCTAATTGGCCTAAAATTCAAGAATGTTTGAGGGTGAAATTTTTTGGGATCAATGTTATGAAGGTGAAATTAAATTCAGGAGGAAGATATCCAGATTAAAAAAAATCTTGGACAACAAAGATAATATCTGGCCCTAAAATTTGCCAGTTCGATTTTATGGAATCCGTCAGGACCCAGGATACCCCAAGGGTTCATTTTTGACAGAGTCTACCGAATTTTCTTCTTAGAAGGGATCTTAATTAGAGTTGAATTTTCAGCCTTAGAAATAAACGGGAGTATAATGTTATATAAGAATTATTATAGGCAGAAAATTGGGAATTACCTATCTTGGAGAAGTGAATAATTAGAAGAGAGTTGATTTGGTCTCTGTCAGAAAGTCAAATCCATGAGGGTTCTCTAAGAGAATGAATCATGTTTAACCTTTTTCTATTGGAGGCAAACGCATGGACGTATTCCGTGTTTTGATCGAATTCTTTGAAGAATTTGTCATGGAACAATTGGTGATAGTAGTCGTTTCGGATTTCATACCACTTCCCTTATTATTCTTGCAACTCTTTGAGCCTTTCCAATTGGTTATGGAATTTTCCTGAATTATGCAAATTTTCTATTTTATTGTTCACGATTTTATATTTGTATTAATGTTCCCAAAAATATTATTATTCCAATGAGCTATATCCGAGGAAACAAGACGGAGTTTCGAATAAATGTGTAGTTCCGAAGAGTTATCAAAATGTCATTTCCACGAAGCCGCTATGACAGAGTTTAAAAAGGTGGTTTTTGAAGTTTTTTCAGTTCAAGATTAGAATCAAAAAGAAGCGGAGTATGATCAGATCCTACCCTAGGTTGATGACGTACCTTGGTGTCAGGAAAATGTTGAATCCATTAGTAAGATACCAGCGCCTGATCAATTCTCTCGCATATGTTTTTATCACCTTTACGATTGTTTTACCATGTAAAGGGAGATCCTTCATATCTTGCATCTTGCAATCCCAAAGAATCTATCATTTGTGAGATGAAAGATTTGCTGCTTGAGCTCGGTTTGTTTCTTCCTTGCTTTTCAGATGGATCAAGAATAAAATTTAATTCTTCAATTACCATCCAAGGCTCTGTAATTTGGTGACCAAACTGAGCTATATGGGATCACTAGTTTACTTTGTCATCAGCTTTAATAGGACCGTAAATGCAAGTTATCAGAACCTTTTTATTATTTATATTCAAACTGAAGTAGCACACATTTAGGATAGCCGCGATTAATTTTAGTTCAATGTTGTTGTGGCATAAAATTGCCGATCCCTTTATTTTACCCACAAAAGGAATAATAAACCAGTCATAAAAATAATATTTTTTAAATCAAAATTCCATTTTAAAGAAAAGTGTTTTAGATTCCGCAATAAAAACAATATATGACAGGAGAAATTTAAATAATATCTAGTTAAAGGTGGGCCAATGCGGCGTTCCACGACAAAATTTTCATAACAGAACTTCAAAGGTGCCATGGGAAGGAAGAAGGGGGGAACAAGCACACTTGGAGAGCGCAATACAACGGAGAGTTGTATGCTGCGTTCGAGAAGGATGAATCGCTCCCGAAAAAGAATCTATTGATTTTCTTCCAATTGGTTGGATTGCGATGATTTACTTCACGGGCGAGGTCTCTGGTTCAAATCCAGGATGGCCCAGCTGCGCC
>JAJJMC010029152.1:580214-611389 GCA_023531435.1 Papaver californicum
AAGACTGATACAGATAAGGACAAACAGGATTAAACAATGAACAAAGGCAAATGCCTGAACTTGATCAAGAAAATAAAAACAGCACCAACAATAAACAGAGGAATATAAGACATGTAGAGATGATCAAAGCAAGGGAAACTCTGTGCTTGAAAAATTAAAAATTGTCGAAGAAACATAACTGTAATATACCATAAAACAACTGCCACAGACTTTGAAAACAAAACTAGAAGTTAAACCAAGGAACATAAATCACCAAACACAGAAATGAAAATAAATCAAAGAGAGGCTTTCTAAGGAAATAAACTTGTAATAGATCACATATTGAATTACACTATACAGCTGATTGCAATGCAAAAGGGAACAGAAGATCTTAACAACCAGTAAACTACTGTGAAACTAAAGCTAGTGCACTAGAGGTTAAAAAAAATTAAAACAACAAGGGGAAACTTGTAATACCCCAATTCGGCAGGTAGGGTTTGCCGAATGGAATATAGGTAATGGTTTGTCCTTTCCTAACACCGAGGCCTTTTCAGCACAGTTGGCTCTAGAGTTGGCAAAAAGCTCTGCAGTTAAGCGTGCTCGGGCGGGAGTAATCCAGGGATGGGTGACCTCCTGGGAAGCTGCTACTGGATAACCGCAGCGTTGCCCGTTGAAAACCCCACACTTCCGGATAACCACAGTGGCTAAGTGGGGATAATATCGATGGAGGACCGGGTCATTACAAAACTAAAGACACAAAACAAGATAAAGCAGGATTTAAACCAAAATAATGAAAGAGTTCATAGACTCTGATGTTGCCTGCTACAACCAAGTACCAAAAAACTAAGGGATTGAGAACATTAACATATCAAATAGGGTTTTGGGGGTCACCATCTTCCAAGTATTAACTGTTTTCACTCTCCTACTCTCCTTGCTTGAGCTTGAGGACTGACCTCTCAACCAGTTGTAAGGGTGCTCAGTGAACGAGATTGAAGGTTTCACAACATTTATATCTTTTCTTCCTGGTTCAGCAGCAATCTAAGTAACATCCATGTTATCAGACACTTCCTCTATTCTAGGCTTATTTTGAACATGCATAGAAGAGTCCCAACGGGAAATAAAAAGTTCATCATATTCCAGTTGTTCAAGTAATTGAGATAGGGAGGTTTTTGATGAGATGAAGTTGTACTATTCCAAGCATCTTGCATAGACTTGAAACTCTGACAAGGTCAGTCCTTTTTTGACATGGAATAGTTAGGGAGAAAAGGAGGAGCTAGGTAGTTCAACCTGTGAGGCTGATGCTGACTTATAGTGCTTTGTATGTCATTCTCTGCATGACTTGAAGCATCATCTGCTAATTATTGTTGAAGATATGAATAAGTAACTTCAGATTCTTGAGTACACGAAGATTCACTGGATAGTTCCTCTTTCGAAATAATTGAACTTAGAAATAATAAAGAACGACATTTGGGTTTCTTAGCTGTTTAAAGGCAATAACCGATAAAAAGGGACTTAAACCGCCGATAGCGAATTAGGTGCAGAAAGAATACATTAATTAGAATTTGATCAATCATTAGTGGAGACTACATATTGTTACATCAAGCGAGGCACCAGACCTTCAACTCTTTATAGCTGTCTAAAAATTATTTTTTAAAGTGTGTGTCATCCTACGCTAATTCCAGGTAGAATGTAGAATGATGAGATACCAACTTCGCACCAATTTCAACACTAATTTTTGATCTCTTGTGTGTTATTTCTTCAATCATGAGGGTGTCATCAGAATTGCTAACTCTATCTTGTAGTCTTATTTGCAGTTTACATCATTCTCTCGACGAAACAACAATAGAAACACATCTTCATCAATAAACGGAGCAACATCAAAATCAGGAAGAAAGTTGAATACAGTCAAGGTTTGCAAGCAACAAAAAGAGGAGAAAAATTCTATATCAAAAGTGAACACAAAACAAAGTGAAAAAAAAAGAAAAAAATATGTAAGTTTTTGAAGTTTATACGATACCAAGGCAATACAAATTGTGAAAAATCAGGTGCTTAAGTCCTTTTCACATGGCCATGTTAATTTCAGTTTCATTGTTCTTGTAGTTGTTATCTTTTTATCGTAAAAAAAAAATGAAAATACAAGAAGATATGCCTTTCAATTTCATACTTAGTGTATTATTTTATTATTTAATGCCATGAGAAAGAAGTAATATATAAAGAATTTTCAAGCAACAAGGAGTTGAAGAAAACGGCTACAACAGAATTCAGAAGTTTATCATCAATTGTTGAAGCCGAAGCCGTTTCTATTTGTTCTGAGTGTGGTGTTAATTGTGAATCGGGTGAGAAGGTAAATAAGTGTTTTCATCCTCACATAGTGGTTGATTTCCTTTCTTAGAGATCATCAGAAAAAAGAAAAGGGGGTTCTATTCATCCCATATTTTTATGGGATAGCAAAATATGATTCAGAAGGTTACTTTTCCTTCCCACCATTCAACGTGTGTAGGATTTCTATCTTCATTCTTGCCTGCACACATGAGAACCATAAAGTGCGTTTTCTGATTGCAATTTCATAAAACCCTATTGGTGAGGCAGAAGTTGAAGCGGAATGCTTATTCTATCGCTGTCGAGGATGGATTCTTTGATATGGTGGTTTTCTCCTAACTCAAGAGTTAAGCTTGAGAATAACGTTCTTTATACTTCTAACTTCTTATTGTTAGTGTTCAGAAACTTTATGTCTTCGTAGCTCTTTGGATGCATGTGCTTTGGAATTTTTGAAAGTTGGAAATTAGGTTTTGTGGGTATACCTCGTGTAAACCCTCACGAGACTATAACTCGTCCACTAGGAACACCTAGGGTTTAAAGGCTTGTTATACATGCTAAGTGTAAACATATCCTCAACGAAAGGGATTTATTTTAGTTTATGTTAGTTTAGATTTGTAGTTTGCTCGAGGACTATCAAAACGGAAGTGTAGGGGAATATGATAATTTCATAATTTACATATTCTAAGTATCATTTTATTACACTTATTTTCTAGATTTTATGTGAATTACCTGATATTATTATTACTTTTCTATATTATGTCTTTTGTTAGGTTACATCTCCAAAACAAGTGAAAATGAAGTGCTTTAAAGGGAGAAATACCAATGGCCTATTGGTTCTCATTCAAATCCAGTATTTCTTCTCAGCATATTGTAGAAAACGAAGAAACAAAGCCAACGGTGAAAGAATGAGGTCATTCCGACATCGTATGGAGAAGTGATGAGAAAAACAAGTTCATAATTTTCTCAGAGGTTCAAGCCATCGAGAAGACAATTTTCTCGGAGGGTCAAGCCATCGAGGGAAAAATCAGGAAAAAATAATTTTCTCGGAGGGTCAAACCATCGAGAAAGATAGAAATCTCTGAGGGTCAATCCATCAAGAAAGGAAGAATTCTCGGAGGGTCAGGTGGCCTAGGCAGATACGTGAGTTAGGTATTTTGACGGGGTTTTATACTATTTTTGAGTTTCCAAAACCTAGTATGACCGGGATTTGAGCACGGGAAATCCTATACTTGGTTTGCTATATGAGAAGACTTCTTAGATTTTTTTATGAATCATTTTGACATCATATCTTCTACAACACAAGAAACAAATGAGTTTTGGAGCGAATTAGGGTTTTCCCTTTAGGGGAATAACCGTGACACCTTATTCTTCTTCTCCTTCTTCTCTTGTATATTTTCCATGGGTTTCCATAAATCCATGAGTAGGCAATTTTCTTTTATTGGTTGGGAATGTAGTTGCAAGTCCTGGACATATAAATCAATCTGGATGGTTAGTGTTAATGTTAATGATATCTTTTATCGATTATGTTTTACTGTTTTTATCGTCATGTATGATTGAAGACTTGCTCATTTAAGTTGCAAAATGGTCATTTTTTCGCATCTAAATCTAAACTAGAGTTTGTAGATATGAAATAGTTGATGGATCCAGTTACAAGTAGCATGGTGTTGTTACTGATTGTATCCAAAACCTTTATGTAATTGCATATAGAAGCTTAAACTAAGTTAAATCCGTGTGGATCTTGCGCCGGATTGCTTAGAATAACCTCAACTCATGAAGACTATTGTTTTTATTGGGTTAAACTTGAGTGGCTCTTGCGTCAAGTTATTTATTGGAAAGGATTTAAAGAGCGGATCTTGCGCTTTTGATGATACAAGGAGCCAAAGTAGACCTACGATAGGATGCTCTGGGTGATTGATATGAGAAGGATTGAACGTTAGCTCGAATCGATTGACAAGCAGGTTTGGTGATGGAAGATGAAACCTCTAACAAGTATTTTCTCTCCTCTGGTAATCTTTATTTTTTTTGTTTTTACTTTATTATTTTTGTCTACTTTATTTTAATTCATTACAATCCCCCTTGGTTATATAAGAAGTTGACAACAAATAACAATTCACAACTCATCGTAGGGACGATCCTTACTACCGCTAATTAATTATTAGTCTTAGTGGAAAAATATTAATTAATTTGTTGTACGTACGACACGCATCATAAACCCTATCTTTGCACCACCAAAAATGGATGGGACTTTGGAAATTTGAATGTTTTCCATATTAAATGCCTTTGTCATATCTTTCACACCATCTGGCATGCATCTATTGATGTGCATGCGCTTCCTCTTGCTTGGAGACACAAATTTGATATTGTGAAATCTGAGAATGTCGTTATTATCCATTTATTATGTTCTTCCTCAAAAAGAAATCGAATCTTTACCTTGCACTCACATTTAATATTATTGCAACTTCTCCCTTTTTGTCAAGTCCTTTTATGTTATCTTCTTTATTTTTATTTTCCTCGCGAGCACGCACCATATAAATCGTTGTCACTTCTTCCATACCAACACGTGTTTTGTTTGTTGATCGAATCATCACTGAAAAACCATTTCTTTTTGCTATATTCGGTATAATACTCATGCGTTTCTTCACGTGTATCGATATGCATTCCTTCGTATCCAAATTGCTAACATCATATTTTCCATTCGAAAAATCATTCAAAGACTTTTTATCATTCAGAACTTGAATATCACCATAAGTAAAAGTATACACCAACTCATGCATAGTCAATTTGTCTTGAACTTAATCAAAAAACTGAATGTTTATATTTATATTAACGACATAAATGGAAGATAATCACAAATAAACCATGTTCCAAACTGACAAAGCTAAGTGTGAGAACCCAAGTTTTAAAGAGAAAAAAAATGCCATACCCGTTAAAGTTCTTACAAAAGATAAAGTATTACTCAATTTTGGTGTAATAAAGCATATGATTGATAATCATACTGCAAATATCAATGTTTGGTTGCGTTGAAACAAGAAAGAAAACAAATTCTGTAAAGTCTCAATTCCAATAGGCATTGGCAAGGTTAGCTATCCCAAGCTTTCCAAAGGCCTTCAGATGAAATGGAAGTTTATTAGTATAAAACTTGGCATACTTCCAACTTATATTCTTTTCTAATTCCCATGGAAATATCTTCTCTAAAAGGGCTTTCTTCATCTGGTCTAGGAACTTGAAAGTCATGCACCAAAAGATTGACATTTTTTTGAAATAACTAAAGGATTTATTTCTAAAAATTAATATCCTACCATTATTTTGAAGCTCGTGGTATCAGAGTTCTTATCATGTATGGTAGCATAGAAAATCTTCACCATAATATCACATGCTTCTCTAAGACCATCAAAAATATTTCCCCAAGGTCGACAACGGATAAAATCAATAAAAATCCTGACAATCATTAATCATCACAAATTTTCTCTTCATTATAAGATTTTAAGATTGAATTTCGTTAAAAATATTGTAACTTTTCTCATTCATGAAAGTAAGATCGAGGCTAGAATGATGAAGATAGTTATTTTTGTTAACAACTTTTCCTTCTCCTCAATATGAACAACTTTAGAAGAACCACCTTTCTTTTGAGAAGGTTTAGGTTGTTTCCCCTTAACACACTTATCTTTAGTTCTAGTCATGTTATAAGTAATTATCTAAGAAAAGGGAAAAGGAAGGAGAGTGTGTACTTACTTGTTATTTGGAAGAAGAACATAAAAAATAACATCAAACTTTTGAAGGAATTGTGATAAGGATTCCAATGACAAAAATTATAGAAAGATCTCACAAATCCTCACAAAAATTTATTGTTTTGTACTCAGGATTAGAAATTTTTCATTCCTGAATAAGGTATAAGAAGATAGTCAACTCTTAGTGGGTTCACAAACCTTTATAAGGGAATTTCAAAGCCCAAATCAACGGTTCCGGAGCAACTTTACGTTAATCCAATGGATAAAACTTGTTTTCCATCATAGTTTAACAAAAGAAAACAATTTAGAACATTATAAAAATAAGGTTCTTTGATATAAAATTTAATAGAAAATTAGAAATACGAAGGACAAACTTCTAGTAGAGGATTTTTACCGGTTAAAAGAAAATAACACACGAAATCTTTTTTGATAATTCTTCTGGGTTAGAAAATTAATCACATATCATGCACTGAACCAAGGACAATGATGTTATATATTTACCAGGGTACTCTAAGATGGATATCAACTTTATTTTTATCTTTTAAAAATAAAAAATCCTAAGTGTTAGAATATTGCTCGGTTGAACCTACCAAGCGTTGGTTTGTCAAGTTTGGTTGTCAAGTTTAGTTCCAAAACTCGAGTTATTTGTGTAGATTAGTAAAGTCAACTTTGTTAAGTTAGACTAGGAACATATAAATGTTAAATCTAGCTCTAGTAACTCATGAAAACCTGATGACTTATCGAAGATAAAAAACGAAGGCATCATCCTTCAGTTTGAGGTTAGTAGCTATAGACTTGAGTTATTCTATTTTCATTTATTGTTCATGCAAATCTTTATTAATCTAAAACATAACCTACGAAGTTATGTTTGTTAAAATGATTTTAGTATTGGTGACTTGTTCACTATAAATGATCGAAGTATCAACATGAAAGATATACAACAATTTTTTCGACAGCTTTGAGTATATGGAGTTACAATGTATAGTTTATTTATGGACTTCGTGTTTATGACATTACATCAATTAGCAACTTGTTATTATTTAGTGTGTTGAACTTCCGGATGAATCCAAACCTTAATAAATATGTTTGAAAACAATTTTAGAAACATAGTTAAAGGAAGTAAACTTACGAAACTTGTTTGAAAGTTGAAAAGGGGATTCAGGATCGATCCCAGGACCGATCATGACTGGATTTTTCTTTATCATATTTGGTATCCTTTTGTTAAAGTCTTCTCTGGCATCAAGAATCCTATAGATTTACCATTGGTGGAAGGATAAATCGTTATTCATTTTCCGTTGATTACTTGTGTTTGAACTAACAGTGTATTCATCTTCGACTGATCAAATTTCTTTATTCTAAGGTCATTCTCTTCTGATATAAGACCACTCAAGTTTGTTCTAATATTTGACTAGTATAAGAAAGTAACTAGATTTTCAACCAAATAAATTAGCTATAAAATAACAATTCGCAAATGTGTGGAAAATTTTCCTTGAATAATAATAATAATAAAAAATGAATGAGCCCAAAGATATAGAGTTATGGCTTGGCTCGTTAAGCTTTTAGGTCCATGAATTCACGGTTGAGCTATTGGATCAATAAGAAAAAAAATAGAACTCATAAGATTTGTAGGTTTGCAAAATCAAGCAAATAAGTTTGCAAACTCAAATGTAAATAAAGTTCCGGGAGCATTGAAACTTATTAGGTTCGCGAACTCACCATATTAGGTTCGCAAAAAATGCTCAAAAAATTATAACTTGTTAGGTTCACAAACTCAAATGCAAATAAAGTTACAGGAGCATCCAAACCCGTTAGGTTCGTGAACTTAAATTCTCAAAAAGTTACAGGAGAATTCTAACTTAATAGGTTTGAGAACTCACCGTATTAGGTTTGCGAATGTAAATGACATTTAAAGCTCAAAAAAAGTTTTTTTTAATTAGGTTTGTAATTCGCCATAATAGGTTCACGAGCTTAAATGTAAAAAAGGCCCCATAGAAAATTCTTTTCAATAGGTTCGGGAACTCAACGTATTAGATTCGCGAACTCAATTGACTTATTATTTGAGTTCTACAAACTATAGGTTCACAAATCAAATTTTATGTTCGCGAACTCAAGTAATTGAAAATCATTAGTAGTAAACTACCAAAACAAAGCCTTACAAACTCAATAATGAATCTGCAAGTATTGATATTTTTATTAACATTTGTGCTTTTATTTCAAGCTTAGTTTCGAGTTCTAGACAAGCAAGTGGTTGGAAGTCAAAACATCACTAGACTTAGCAAGAAGCTAATCCGTGATATGATCTTCTTTGATACGATCATTTACTAAAGTCCTCGACTTTTTTATGATAAATAAATAGATGGAAATGAGTTCAAAGGGAAAGAACAATCTCTGTTACTTACCCCGAAGTTCTTTAAATCAATGTCCTCGTGCGATCTTCAATTATCCATCCGTGTAGAGTAACTTTTAAATCCTAAGAGTCTACTACCTAATTTATTATAAATCGAATGTGACTTTAGTAGGCTAAATCAAGAAATAGTTTTGGGAACTAAAATATGACAACACACTTGATATTACAAGGTATGTTGATTCAATCGAACAAACGCTCTAACAAAGATCTTCTTTGATTACGATCATATATCAATTTCTTCAACTTTTTCTACGATAGATAGATAAATGGAAACAAGGTCAAAAGGAAAGACCAGTCTTCTTTACTTACCTCGATGAAGTTCCTTAAATTGATGTTTCGTGTGATCTTCAATTCTTCATCCGTATTGAGTAACTCGGATAACCCTAAGACTCTACTACCTAATTTATTCCAAACCAAAGCTGAATTTAATAGACTAAATCAAGAAATAGTTTTGGAAACTAAAATTTGACAACATACTTGACATTCCAAGGTATGTAAATATTTTAGATCAAAATCAAACAGGACGATCCTAAACTAAGAAATGGTCGTCCGCATCCTGCTTCAGTCACAAAGGTAGAGAAATTGGTTGATCCCAGGGGAGGGAAGCAACGAAGATTGAGAAATCACAGTGAGATGAAAAATGGTAGTGTGTGTTTTAAGAATACATTATCTTTGTGGATAGATCTATGTTCTATCTTGGTTCCTTGTTTCAAATAGATGAGACCATCTATTTATAGTTTGATAGGAAACACATTGATTTCTCATTAATGGTGGAAGTTATGAAAGAAGTGGAGAAGTGACGATTGTGAAGATTATAGTGGAGTCATGTCCAAAAAATAAGAAGGACTTGTATAACCACTACTCCTCGTCTTCTGATAGACACATTTTTGTGTCTTATTTGTCTTATATTCTTTATTTTGTTAGCAATTATTATGGTTTTTTATGTCTTTGTATGTATTTTTGGGGAATAAATATTTGTGGAAAAATCGGCTCAAAAAGTAATAAAAGCACCCGATAAAAATTACTAAAGGCACTTAGGCTAGTTGAAAAAGCACTCGTAGCTTGGATAGGGGCACCCCTTCCTCTTTGGTTCAAAAAAGAGAAAATGGCAGGAAATAAACTTCTCAACTGCGAATTATTTGGGAAAGATTTTGTCGATGATTTGCTGGATTTTTTTTAACAGTTTGATTTGGTATTAGTTGTTATGACACAACAGGATTGCTGCAGTACTGGAGTTGAGAGAAAATAGGAGTTTTCGACAAACAGGGTAGGAGAAGGTTTCAGGATTTTCTGATAAAGATTTGAGAAGTTATGTGGGGTTTGGAAGGTGGTATCGAGCTATCTACATGAAGAAACAACTCCAACACGTCAACTGGAGAGTTTAATTCCGTGAATAATGGTTGGAAACCCATATTACAGCCGGAAAAGAAATTGGTTTAGGATTTAGATATTCATGAGTTTTAATTGGGATTTGGATATAAGTGAGAGTCCTGGTCGATTAAGGAGGACTAATTAGGTTTTACTACACCTATAAAAGCTAACAATTCGAAGAAAAACAGGGGGAGGATCTGGATCAATTTCTCTCTGCTGTTGCGAGGAAGAAGACGAAGAATAGGGAACCGTCGTTCTTTTCTGACGGTTCCTTCAACTGGACAACAACGTTTATCTTCATCTGTAACACTAAGCAGTTGCAACAGTTAATCTGTAACGCCTATACAGCATTGCAGATTCCCTGTTTTATTATTTTTAGCTTCTTTTCTTCTTCTCAAGCCTTTTTGAGCTATGTACCAATTTTTTGAGAGTGTTTTGAGCTTGATGAGCTAAACCCAGCCACTGGGACAATGGAGGAAGCCATATTTTATGAATGAATGGTAACAATTTTTGATTCTTAATGACTTTTGCATTGATTTTAATTGATTTATGATTTTTCTTAATTAGTTGTGATTTTTTTTGATGGTGTATGCTGGGACTTAAGATCTTTTGATGTGACATACTTGTGATTTACATTTAATGTTTTAGAAATCTACTTTTCACAAATAAACATAGTCAATAAAAGAGCTGTAATTGTTAAATAATCATTGTAGAAATCAATCAGAAGTGATTTTGGTGGAATCCTGAGTTCCAGTTCTTCCCAATATTGTTAAAATATTTTACTTATTTTCTAGTTTAGTTCAGAATTAGATCTAAATCGAATCTTCACAAGTCTCAGCGAACAAACACATTTTTACCACTTTTCTGAAACGATTATCTTCTCAACTTCCCTGAAATCGTCCCACTACTTAACTTCTTGTTCATGCATATATTGCCACAAGAGACGATTGTCGTAGACTGCCAGACCATCACCCCAATGAGAATCCCCCCATGTGTTGTATTTGATATCTCATAGAAAAATAATATAGTCGTGGACTACCACTATTTTGATTAAGTCAAGTCAGTGACTTGTTGAATTAGTAATGCAAGTCGCTCAGTTCACTAAATTGATAATTTGATTAATCTGTGTCAAGTCTAATTGTGGTCATGTACTAGCTTGGAAGTATCATGGCATAAATTTGAGAGTGTTCAAAGCCAGTGAGGCTTGATGAATATGGCCTAGAGAAGGGGTAACTCTGGCTCAGAGAAGGGATGGCTCTGAACCAGAGAAGGGATGTCCCTGGCCCAAGATTGGTGATGCGTCCCCAAGGGAAGGGTACTAATATGAGGCGTGTCCCTGAGGGACGGTCAAGAAGTTGTGACGCATCGTTGAGGACGGGTCAGAAAGTAATTGAGGTGCGTCCTTGAGGATGAATCAGGTTAAAGTTCAGGCACGTCCCTGGGGACGGATAAGAAAGTAGTTCAGACATGTCCCTAGGGACTGATCAGAAAGTAGTCCAGGCACGTCCCCGAGGACGGATCAAGTTGAAGTCCAGGCACGTCCTCAGATACTGATCCTCAGGGACTTGGCCGCGCTTTTTAGGACTGATTATCAAATTGAGACGTATCTTCGAGAACATGGCATTAAGCTAGGATGCATCTTTGGGAATCAGGCATCAGCTATTCCCAGAATATGCATATGAAAGTAAATTGATGTTGTGGGCAATCCATCTAGGAGCTTGAGATTTATTATTTAGAGATTATAGAATATCTGGGAGTATTATAACAAACATATTACATTTCCAAGAATTTCATACATAGATGGATACTGAGTCATACAATAATCATGATTATATAAATACGTTATATAAATATTGTATATATTAGAGATATTACATGATCAGTATTGAACGCTTGTAGTTATTTGCAGAAAATATACTCTTAATTCTTTTGCGTAATATAAGTAGCAATACAGAGTTTTATGTTTTGATATGAAGTTAGAAATATGAGTGGATATTTTTATGTTTCTGCTGCTCGGCAGATGGCGATTTGATAATTCTAGCCATTGTCAAAAATCCACCATCTATATTAAGTCCGTTGCTTAGTGAGGAACAGTAATATTGTGCAATAAGCACTAGATAATG
This sequence comes from Papaver californicum, assembly GCA_023531435.1. Lineage (NCBI taxonomy): Eukaryota > Viridiplantae > Streptophyta > Magnoliopsida > Ranunculales > Papaveraceae > Papaver > Papaver californicum. The sequence continues at coordinate 592,142 of JAJJMC010029152.1, forward strand.
ACAATATACTCTTTAGCAATTATATATAGTCAGAAAATTAAGAATAAAAAAAGATGTACTTAGCTTTGTCTCCTCTAGGCAATGTCTTTGATGCAGACTTCGGCCTTAGACTTAAACTTTCTTGTGAGCAAGTAGTAGATGTTGGTGCTTATGGTTTGAGTATGCGGTGATCAGGTGCTAGTGACAGCTTCAGTAGGGTGGTAGTATATGAGAGATAGAACATGTGGAGACGATTCTTTGAGTTGTAGCTAGTAGCAGCAAAGTTAAAAAAAATGGAAACTAACAGAAGAAGTTGATGGTAGTTCAGGGCTGCGGATGGAGACGAAAGTGGACTCTAGTGCTCTTGTCATAGATATGAACATATTATTCTTTAAGTTTAGAATTTCGGTAGGTTTGATCTCGTATTAACGGAAGCACTGAACAACAGGGATGGTATCAGCATCATCAGAAGTTGGGAAGACATGGTTACAACAATTGAACAGTTATGACACAAGGTTGATGACGTATTCTAGCGTTGTGAGATCTTCTTGGGAGATGCAGTGAGACCTGAGATGATATTATATCCAAGAAAATGAAAGTCCCGTACGGAAAACCTTATTTGTGCACTGTTCACTCCGGAAGCTGTTGAAGTTTCATACAATGTCGGATTTTGATGTTTGACCCCAACTTTTGAAGAAAAAAGACCAAGCTATCATATGCAAAAAGAATCACTCGATTCGGAATTTGATAGGTTATCCAACCATACGTAAATATTTGTAATTAGTAATCCCGTGTGAATTTTCATATTCTGTAGACTTTAGTGTAAGAGCCATATCTCCTAGCTCATGTCTTCGATTGACGTTCCCTTCTGGTATGTCATAGAAAAGACATAGATGAACATTTCTTATGAAGGATGCTTTGCCCCATTCCTTACCGATTGTTGTCGATTTCTGAGTTTGTAGAATGAAGAGGTAATAATAACAACAGTGAAATAGAGAAGTGGACGGATAGTTGATGAAGATAACTGGACTACCAGTATGGATTAATCCAAGAGGAAGGAAGCAGGATGCCATATTTGTCTTTAAAGTAAATGTGATGAACACTTCACTGAATTCATGGCCAACAACTTGTAAACCAATATTCCAGAAGTTGATAGGAGAAACCTGAATCTGAGGTGATCGTGCATGTTGATAGTGAATTTTTGACAAAGGGTAAAACAATTAATTTGGGTAATTTTGTAGATCAGAGGTAAAATAGTAATTTTATACATCAAGGTAAAATGGCCATTTTACAATTAGATGTGAAAAGTCATATTCATCAAGTTTTGGACCAGGGTAAAAATAGTCATTTTATCAAAAAGTCGAGCAAAAATGGCACAATGGTCATTATGAGATTTTACACTATTCTTGAATAAATGTGCTACTAAATGCATCATACCATCTAAATTGCAGAGTCGCATCAAACATTATTTCAAGTAGCACTGGTGGAGCTTGCCCCCCCCCCCCCCCCACATTGGCTGGTTAGCGTAACCGCACGCTCTCATTGGTTTAGAGCGAAGATATTTGTGTCTGTCGGATGAAATTTGGTGATGTATTGTGCGTTGATGGGGGAATTTGTGGTACGGATTGGATGGGTGGTTGATACACACTCGACGGACGACCCTCATTGTTTGTTATGTCTTGCCGTTGGATTGTCGATATTTAGGTTTGGACAGCTGGAAATTTATTTCATATGTAATTTCATAAAATCTCGAACCGCAATATTTAGATAAATATGGAGCGTCGATCTCAAACATGGTTTTAAAAATGGTATGTTTAACTTTATTTTTGTTATGTAGAAAATTTGCAAAAATTACTATAATTATCCAATGTTAAAAACTGCATCTTGCCTGAATATTTGGAATCGCTTTTCCCTAATAAAATTAACGAAAATCTTTTTGGTTTATTTTAAGAAATTATATCAGAATTAACTAAAATCTTACGTGTGTTTTTTCCTTCCCACATGCGATGGGTAATTGTATGCTCGGTGTTTTCTCGACATTTCTCTTTTATTTTCTTTCTTCTTCGTCCGCAAATCGAGTTCAGACTCATTCTTAACCATTAACAACCTAACCCCAAATTTTGATCTGTCTTGGTATCTCTTTTCTCCATCATATATTTTTTTTCTTCTTTCTGAGTCCCCAAATCAACGAACACATATTAACACAAATTCAATTCGTACGATTTCGATTGAAATTTCAGTTTCAATTCTCAGGTTTTGATTTTTTCAACCCAACCCCAATTCAAATCTTAGGATTTCAATTGAAATATTAGTTTCAATTTTTACATCCCTAACTTCTCATCAACTATCTTCAAAAAGTTTCAATTGAAATAGTCATTTTACCAAAAAGTCGAGCAAAAAGGGCACAATGGTCATTCTGGGATTTTACACTATTCTCGAATAAATGTGCTACTAAATGCATCATACCATCAAAATTGCAGAGTCGCATCAAGCATTATTTTAAGTTCCAAACTTCCACGGCTGAATCTTTTGAGTATGTTCTGTATGCACTGCATAAAATTAAGCATAAATGCTAACAATTAAATCTCATACAATTGAGAAATCCAGAAACAGGCCATAAATATGGCCTCGACATTAACAAAGGCCGAAGCTAGTGGTGCATAAGCGACAATCATGGCACTAGCAAGTGTCATCCATAACGAACCCTAGCCACACACTCCCGACACCAATGAGTAGCACACACATGTGCCAAAAGGCTAGAAAAAAACCAAAAAGTCAAAAAGTTAAAAAGATAACAAAGCACGCGCCAAACAAGCCCTAGTAGTGCTAGTACTGGCGACAACTCTAGTGCTAGAGCTAACATCAGTGCCAACGACGCTGCTAGCCACAACGTTAGCGCTAGCACCAGCATCAGCGCCAACGGCGCTGCTAGCCACAACGCTAGCTTTATCCATTCCTTTCCCTCTTCTTTTGCGCCCATTCACTTGCTCGTGCTAGCACAATTTGGGCAAAATCATTCATACTTTGATTCTTGACTCCACTAAATTCTACGATAAATCAGAAACAATAACATGGGGGGATTCTTCATGGGTTTTGGTCTGGCGGTTACAGCAACATCGGCGTGAAAAACATCCCATGACAAGGAAGTTATAAAGTAGTGGTAAGGTTGAAGCGGTTAATGGAGTAATGGAATAATGGTTTCCCAAAGATTCTAAGGCGGCTATACCATTATCCCCACGATTTCCACTTTCTCCATCTCTTCACTACCACCATTACTTTACAATAAAACGTGTGTGTTCCCAAACTATTATAAATAGCCTCCTTATCCCATTCGGAAAACACAGCAAGCTTACTATTCTCTCAAGCTCTGTTATTTTCTGAATAGTTCAACATCTTTACACACAATTCAACACACAAATTCCTACAACTTTCTTTGCTTCCCTCCCCTAAGATCAACCCATTTTCTCTCCTTGTGACCGAAACAGGGCGGAACGGCTACTATCGTGGTTTAGACTTGCCTTGTACGATTTTGATTTCCGAATCTAAAGAAAGTACTTCTACAATATATTGTTTTTTCTAGAATCAATTTTTAGGTATTAACAGTGCACATTGGATGTTCGTCCTAAGCTAGAGATGGTTGTGGTTGCCTCATTACCGGTGATGGCTGAGATGAATATCATGACCATGGGTATTGTCCATGAAGGTTTGATTGAATAATGAGAGGAATTGATGGCATCACTTGATAATTCCAAATTCAGTGTGTATCCAACAGTAGCATCGTGTGTTTGAAGTAAGTATCAGCGAAAAGAGTGAAGTCACCATTCTGGATGTGATCGGGTAAGAGGAGAAGGCTTCCTAGTTGTCTGGGGCACTGATGTAAAGAGGTTTTGTCGATGAATCTGATATTTTATTTACTTGGTTTTTGGGAACACATTGGTTGAAATGGATTTGAATTGATTGTTCTAAAGAATCAAGTCCTCGAGTGCAGAATAGCCAAGAGGTGTTCATTTGCTAAACATGGTGACACATGTTGAATGGGTTCATGACATCCACGGGTGAATTATGTTGCATATACTTCAAGTGTCTACTTAAAGGGTATTGAGCTTTAATGCTCACTTAAACGGTGTAATGAGTTATCCCCGATATTTATCCTCCCACAAGTGGTAAGACTCTATTGCAGAAGAGGCAAAAATAGAACAAATGAGGGTGTGAGTTTTGATGTATTTGGATTTGTTGCTAGTACCGGTATTGATCTGACCTTCCAATTAAAGGATGTAGTTGTGTTGAATCTTCAAAATTGAAGGAGCCTTCAGTCCCCAAGTATAGCTTACTTGGATCCGCTACCAGACAAAAGATAATTTTACAGTGTTATTACGGGTCCATGCCTCCAGGAAATTGACAAGACAAGGGAAGTCATGAAATTTAGAGATGTCCTTTGTTGTCATTGAAGTGTTGGGACTGGGACTAGGGCGAGTATCTGAATTGAAGTTAAATCCATCGTTGTCGTCTAGGTTGTTGAGAAGCAGCAGGACTGCTCTCCGACCTCGTGAAATTCGTACCTTTTAATGATCCTTAAACTAACAAGCTTGATGTATTCCTATGGAGGTGGTGATAGGATGATGTATCCCTATGGTCGCCATTCTTCTTTAATTTTTCTTGATTCACAGCATGACTATCATGACTCGACTAATTGGTTTATTTCTTGCAGCATGTATATGTGGTGCGCCCTCGAGTGGACACTACTTATGTTGCTGTAGACAGTCTCCAGTTTGTAAGAAAAGGACCGTGAATGATTCTTTTATATTGATGCTTCTGAGGCTTCGGGAGACACCGTGAATATAGAGGACGAAGACAAGTATGAGGATGAAAAGCTTGAAGAAGCGTCCGTACTGACGAAGTTCGCGAAGAATCTGAACCCACTGATGTTGATGGAGAAGTAATCAATAGAGATGTAGTAACATTAGGCTCCTCCATTAGCTTAGATACATGCCAAGTAAGTTTCTTCTCTTTATGACCATGATAGAACATTTGAATTCTTCAAGCTTATCATGTAAGCATAGCCGTATTCGAATTTAAAAAACTTTATGGATTTTTGTCATTAGAAAGTATCATAAGTATAGTGCTTGGGAAGAACATCATAGAATATTCATATTTTTATAAGAAAATAATTTCCTATGTTGTTTAAGGAAAAAAAATTCCAGGTTTTGAGCTTATCTGGGGCGTCAAAACGACCCAATAGTAAAATTCAGGAAGTATCCAGGAAATTATGACAGTTTTCAGAAGTGACGTAGCTCACTTTTGCGGTCATAACTCTTAGATCGTTTATCCAGTTAATGCGCCCTTTTAGTATGTTATAGTAGACATCCATACGAAACTTTTGAAATATGACTCATTCTCATATTCCTTACCAATTCTCACCAGCTTCAGAGTTTCCAGGAGGCAGCGTAAAATTATTTCTGACGCTATTTTTATGAAACATCTTGTAATGACCTCGGACCTAATACCTCAAATATTGCTTTTTAATGAATGTATATGTTATTTAGGAGTATGGGTTGTGAGTTTTATGATCCTTGCTCAATAAAATTATGTTTGAGATGTCCTGACCTAATATTCCCGTAATCTTTCTACTTTTAGGGGGGAATAGTCGAAATCAAAGAGTTGAGCCTAAAAAAGAAGGAGCTAGAGTTACCATTGATCGTTATATGGATAATGTCCTCTCCCAAACAGAAAACCATGAACGTACTCTCTCTCGCATGCTTGTTGAGGATGATGCTTCGAATGAGATTGATATGCGTGGTAGCAGTGTAACGAAGAATGTGTCAACTGAATACTTTAATGCGGGTGTTAACGTTGATTTTCATATTGATAGAATTCGCTCCGAGTTTTCATGGGTTGGAGGCTTCATCATTACATATGTTTAGACTGATATGAAATGATCTCTCTCCCTGGGAATGAAAGCTCCGGAGTCATCCTCAATGAATAGGAAGAAGATGCAGATGAAGCTGAGAATTCTAATCTTGATATTGCATGGATTTGTCATCATATGAGAGTTGTACGGGAGTGTCTTGTTGAAGTAGGTGGATTTCCAGGCTTATATGTAGTGATCGTGGCTAGAGGTGAGGTCGAAAGGTTTTCTCAGGAGTTGAAGAGCAAAGAAAGAATATTTTGAAGCCACTGAGCCAATCTTCAAGGATGGGTTGCTTTGAGCAGTACCCAGTCACACTTTTCTTATTTGTAGTAGGCTTGGGAGGTCTCATCCTGTCTTGGAGTTGCAGGTATATGTGGGGTATGACGTAGTTGAGGATAGTGAAAATACCTGAAGAGTATTCAATCTCATCAGGGTTGTAACTATTCGGTTGACATGCTCTATGGATAAAATGAAGTCACTCTTCCTTGTGAAAGGAAAAATTTGAGAATGTGAGAGTTGGATTTGGCTTTTGTTGTTGTAGTTGTAGAATTTTTTCTGGGACGTGGAGCAGAGCTTGTCCCTTGGTTGATGTTGAAGCTAAGGCTGGAGCTAGGGTCGAGGTTGATGGTGAGCGTTCAATTCGTTACGCTTGATGAGATGAAACTTTCCTCTTGACCCCTTCGTTCTGACATCACCTCATGGATGATCGGATGTTGTATTTTCTACTGACCAGACGGCTACTCCAACATATATCTCTACGACTTTTGGACCCTGAATCGGCATATGTAGTCATCAAGATGTTTTTCATCTCTCTAGAGCAATTTTCTCAGATTTGAGAAGTTTTATCCCATCATATAGGGAGAATAGAGAGATATATCCCCTATGAAGGGATCTTTTGGATGGCGGGAAGGTATGGAGGTTGGTGATGATAAAGTGGGACTGGACCCTCCTTGTCTAAAGATTGTAAAAGTCTCACTAGATCTTCATTGGTGACGAGGTCGAATTGCTGGCTCCTTGGTTTTTCTCTTTGAATGAGGACATCACCATCGTCTTGAATGTTGATTCTAGAGATGTTGACATTGGTAGTATTGGAATCGTTGATTGTTGCAACCGGTGATGGATTTGTTCTGGAAAAAGTTGTTCAGTTAGGGTCTTGAGACAAGTGAGTACCTCTTTCTGAATGATAGCTATGTCTGCTTGTGTTTTAGCTAAAACCTCTTGTCTTTGCGTTATATCAACAATGTCAAGCGGCGTTTTGGTGTTCATAGTGTCTTCAACAGTCGTGTTATCATGAGGAGGTGTGGTGGTGGCGTCAGTAGCAACGTTGGTGTGAGGAGGGTCAGTAGTGACATGAGTGACTCTAGAGCCACCACCACCAGTATTACCAGAACTGGCATTAGGAGTTGTAACTGCTCCAGACCTAAGATCCACCATTTTGAACAATTAAAAACTGTATTTTTGTAATCGAGAAGTTGATCTCCCGCTGTGGTCGCTAATTGTTTTAAGGTGAAAACAAATGTACTGCAAAAGAGTACTTTCAGTAGGTTTAAGAGATCAAAATCAAACATGATGAGCCTAAACCACCAAAAATGGTCGTTGTATCCTGTTCCGGTCACAAACGTGGAGATAATGAGTTAATCTTAGGGGAGGGAAGCAAAAAAGATTTAGAAATCACGGTATGATGAAAAATGGTAGTTTTAAGAATAGATTATCTGTGGGGATAGATCTTTGTTCTGTCTTGGTTCCTTGTTTCGAATAGATGAGGCCATCTATTTATAGTTTGATAGAAAACACAGTGATTTCTCGTAAGTGGTGGAAGTTACAAAAGAAGTGGATAAGTGACGACCGTGGAGATTGTAGTGGAGTCATGCCCGAAAAATAAAAAAGACTTGTATGACCACTACTCCTCGTCTTCTGAATTGCCCTGAAACCGTCCCACTACTTATTGCCTTCTTGTTCGTGGATGTGTTTCCACAATGCACGATTTCCGTAGACCACCAAACCAATACCCCACTGAGAATCCTCCTATGTGTTTTATTTGATATCTCGTAGAAAAATAATATAGTCGTGGACTACCACTAGATTAATTAAGTCAAGTAGTGACTTGTTAAATTAGTGAGGCAAGTCGCTCAGTTCACTAAATTGATAATTAGACTAATCAGTATCAAGTCTAGATGTGGTCATGTACTAGTTTGGAAGTGCCATGGCATAAATTTGAGAGTGTTCGAAGACAAAGAGGCTTGATGAAGATGTCCTAGAGAAGGGATGGATCTGGATCAACAAAGGGATGGCTCTGACCCAAAGAAGCGCTATCCCTGGCCCAAGATTGGTGATGCGTCCCTGAGGGACGGGTGCTAGAGTAAGTGTGTCCGTGAGGGATGGGTCAAGAAGTTATGACACGTCCTTGAGAATGGGTCCGAAAGTAGTCGAGGTGCTTCCTTGAGGAAGGATTAGGTTGGAGTTCAGGATCGTCCCTGAGAACGAATCAGAAAGTAGTTCAGGCACGTCCCTGAAAACGGATCAGAAAGCAGTTCAGGCACGTCCCTGAGGACGGATCAGGTTGAAGTTCAGGAACGTCCTCAGGGACTTGGCCGCGCTTTTTGAGGACTGACTACGAAATTGAGACGCGTCTTCGAGAACATGCATCAGCTATTCCCAAAATATGCGTATAACAGTAAATTGATGTTGTTTAATAATTTGAATATCAACATCATATATAGAACAAGCTCTAGGAATAACACTAGCGAAGACTCAAGTTGTTCTTTACTGGTGGGCAATCCATCTGGGAGCTTGAGATTTATTATGTAGAGAGTATAGAATATCTAGGAGTATTGCAGCAAGCGCCAGTATTATTCCAAAAATTTCATACATAGATGGATATTGAGTCATACAGTAATCATGATTATATAAATATGTACATATAAATATTGTATATATTAGAGAGACTACATGATCAGTATTGAAGCCTGTAGTTGTTTGTAGAGACTGTATTCTTAATTCTCTTGCAAAATATAAGTAGAAATACAATGTTTCATGTTTTGATAAGAAGTCAGAGATATGTGTGGATATTTCTATGTTTCTGCTTCTTGCCAGAGGACGATTTGACAATTCTAGCCCTTGTCAAAATCCACCATTTACAGTAAGTTCAACCGAGCATTTGCTTTAAAAATCCCTCATTTATCGATTTTAGTGACAAAAATTAAAATGCATATAGACTTTTAAAAATATGACTTTCAGCACAGTCTCCATAAAGCTTTCTTGATTTCTCGAATCTTCAATGTTCTTTTACGGTTTTGCATGTGTTCAATGAGTACACGCAATTGAAATATTCGTATTGCAAGAGATGACCAACCCCCGCTCCCTCCCCCTCCTCTCAAATTTTACAAGGATGATACCTCTGTCGCATAGATTTTGCAAGCCCATGAGTGTTTGTATCCAAACAACACTTTTGCTCCATCTCTCTGTTCACCATAAGGTTTGTTACGTGGAGGTAAATACAAGTTTGAATGGGGAATGTGTGCATATGTAGCACACGAATTTTTAGGCTTTTCTCTCTCATTTACACTAGAAACATCTTTGGTTTTCCTCTTTATCTTAATCTTTTTTTAATTTATTTTTTTTTCTTCTTTTTCTATATTGTCTTCTTCTTCTATTTTATTATATGTTGTCTTTTTCCTCAACATCCTCCTCAATTTCCTGGTTGACATTACAGATTAGAACTCTCAATAACGACTGTCCTACTTTAGTACTAAATTTCATTACCCGTAAACATTTAAACCATTTATTTATGAGTTTTTCATAATCAAAATTGGTTTCTACCCAAAACCCTAGTCACAAAATTAGTGAGACATGGTTATGGATTTCTCAAAATCCATTAAAAATAATTAACAAAAAGTAGAGTGAAAGATTAAACCCTTATTTGTGTTTTTTCCACTTCTGATTTTCTGTCTTCTTCTTCTTGTCTTGTTCTGTACACCTTCAAAACTGCAACCCTAGGTAATCCCAGCCGCCAGACAGGGAACAAAACTGCTTCAGATCCTTTGTTTCTCTCCACTTCTCCCTCCTCTCTCCCTTCTAATCCCTTTCAATCACGTCCCCAAAAGAAATCCCTTTCTCTCACCACCGTTTCTCCACTCCTCCAATCACTCTCACCCAATCTCTCTCCTTCACGTCTATCAAATCTCTCTCCCCTAATGTCCTTCCTCTTCCACCTACTCTTCCTAGCCTTCTCTCATACGCCTAGCTACTTCTTCCTTCGGTACTCTTTCCCTTCTCTCCGTCCATTCCTTCTTTTCTCTCACCTATGCATACATACTTTCCTGTCTCTCTATTCACCTGCCTCCCCTCTTTTTCTTTCGATTCTTTCTTTCTATCTCAATCAATCTCTCCAACCTCTCTCCGCCAACCCTAGGTATTCTCTCCCCCAAAGAAAAACCTAAAAGAAAAGTTTCCTTCTCTCCATTGTCTATCTTTCTTTTATACTCTTGGAAAATCACGTGCACCCCCTATCTCTTCTCTCTCAGTCCTTCTCTTTCTCCACCTGACGCACCCCTCTCTCTCACGTCCTTTTTATTCTTTTTTTTCTTTTACGCTTTTCAATCAATCAATGCGTCAGAAAATTAGCTCCTCATATTTGTTCCTTCCAACAAATTTAAAAGAAAGTCCACGCCCCTTTTGCTCTCCCTTTACTTCATGTAATGATGATATCAATTTCCCTTGTTTTGATATACCACCACCTCTAGCTTCCTTAACGGTTGCGCACGTCCATTTCGACATATTTTGTTTGTAGCTTTAGATTTTATGGAACCACCTATAAAAGTATGAAAACAAAAGTATTAAAATAAAATCAAGTACTAGCAAATATAAATTAGTTGATAAAAATGTATAAATTAAGCGCATATCAAATACCACCAAACCTATATTTTGCTAGTCCTCGAGCAAAACTAATCTAAAAATAAAATAAAATCCTAACTCACTTTCGCAGGAATCACGACTACATTTAGCATATGTAATAATCCTTTAAAACCCTAAGTGGCCTTAGCGGACGAGTTTTGTATCGTGAGGGTTTACAAGAGATATACTCACAAAACCCCTTACTCCAAATTTTAGCTACCTGTGAACAATTGAGGATGGACACTAAACAAGCTATTTAGCTGGCATACTAAATTCTTCGGCTATATGAATCATTACCATGTATGAATCCAATTGTTGTACACGAGTTTGCACTCAGCGTACTAAAATTTATATAAGAACGCAAAATCTATTCAAATAATCATTGAACATCCAAAACAGGACAAACATTCACATTGCTCAGAATCAATCAAATTCAAACACAAGGATAGATTAGAAGATGGTTTAGAAGTAATAAATGGTGCATATTTTGACTAAGGTGAACGATATTTCCCAAAATATTAGTATAAAATCCGGCTCGGATGCTCCTATTTTTATTATTATTATTCGTATACATAATTTATCTTTTTTGTTTCTCTTTTTTTTTTCCGACTACATGATTAGATCTTTTGAATCTAAGCGCATGCTCCTTTTCAGCAGATTACATGATAGTTCCCATGGATCCTGCATTCCATGCTTGCTTAGGCGACAGAGACAGGGAGAACACACTCATATTGCTATCAAAGTGTCAATTTTTTTTTATTTTTTTCAACAAAATTAAAACTCTAATGCATCCGAGCTACGACCTTATGGCAATACTAGGGCCTCACCAAATCACTTAGAGAAACATAAAATTGCAAAAATAGAAATAAAAAGTGATATGATTATGATGATTCTGAGATATGCTTGTTCAATGATTGTTATGTTATTTCTAACACCTGAGTGCATCCAGATATGAATAGATAAGAGCTATGTTTCCATCTACCTAGAATGGTTAGTGTCATCCTGAATAATTCACAAGTTTCTAAATTTTGGAGTTTCTTATTGACATCAATTTTCGAAAACTCTACCCCCAAACCTAAATTTAACATTGTCCTCAATGTTTCAAACCGTGCAACCTAAAATGGTATGCAATAAATATAAATAGGAGAAACAAATGTAAATAAAAAAAAAAGGGATTAGAACGTCTCACCTGATTGACGTAAGAAAAACAGTAATCTCTGTAACACATATCAAACGATAGTAATAACAAAGAACACTGAAAATAAAATAAAAAGTCTAAAAAGTCTAAAAAGAAAATAAAAACAATAAATAAAAATCTACCTACTGGATATGTATAGAAAGGATCCCCATACACTAACAACCTGAAAATTTGGGGATCAACCCAAAATAAAATATATACAAATGAGAGTTTCACACTTATATTATGGCAACACGGAGACATTGAAACTATCAAAAATAGAGGATTACCCCCAAACCAAGTTTTTACTACACTTGGAAGTGCGTAAAGAACAAAATATGGGGATAATATTGGGATTGGGGAAATATCAATTGGTTCATGCATAATGTCAGAAACAGGCAAGTCCTATGGGTATTTGGATGCAAAGTGATCCAACAAAACTTGAGAAGCACACAATTCTAACCCTAAATTAGGTAACTTTTGGAAGTCTAGGGGTCTAGAAACAACCACTATGTCGGATGAATGATCTTGTGGGAGAGATTCATCTATGGAATTAGGAAAATCATTTACACAATCATCCACAGGGTTATCTATATATTCTGTATGGAACAGATAGTCACTACAAACTGATCATCATCACCATATAATTTCTGGTATTCCAGAACTCTTAATCTTTGTTTCCAACTAGGCGGTCTATGTTTATAATACTTCTCATATATCATTAGAGGTGATTCTTCACTTACCACAGGTGAAGGAAGAACTTCCTTTTGCCGTGACCGATTCATATATTCCCTCAGTGTCATCTTAGATGATGTCTCCTGAGAAGGAGTCATCATCCTCGGAAAAGCACCTGAAAAGAAATACTAAAACAAAAACAAGTGAAAAGGAGACAAAAAATCCTAAAATAAAATAAAAATATATTGTACAAAATAATAAATAAATAAAATAAAAACCTAAACTATGATTAGAAAATAAAAAATACTAATTACAATATTTCACAACCACTCCCCGACAGCGGCGCCAAAAATTGATAAGATTTTAGAATACCCTATTTATAATAACCGCAATCGCACGATGTCTACAATGCAGACAACGGCAAGTACGGGTCGAACCCACAGGGAGAGGGGATAACACTGCAGTCAATATTCTTAATTAAACTAATCAGAAATAATATCTTTTTGGATTTTTCAGAAATTCTAATGAACGAGAAAATAATAAAATAAACTAGCTAAATTATACAATGTAATCAAGTAGAGAGGGCACTAGGGTTTTCGGTTTTCACCAATTTGATATATAGAACTCAAATCTGATCTCCAAAATTATCGTTTCGCCACTGTAATTTTCTTCGCTTCCAAGTTGACATTTCTAAGGAATTGCTTATCAATCGAAAAGTATATCCCATAAAATGTTACTAAGCATGGCATATCAATTTAAAAACATAAACAATCAGTAGAGCTATCTAATCAATATATAGTTTCAAAGAATCAAATATCTATTTGTGAGCATACACCGTCAAAGAATCCAATCCAAGCACGACATATCAAACAGAAAGCATATATGATCAATTCTACTATTTATGCAATAATTAATCAAGCTAACAATGCAGATAAATTACTAAACATTTAAACCATTTATTTATGAGTTGTTCATAATCAAAATTGGTTTCTACCCAAAAACCTAGTCACAAAATTAGTGAGACATGGTTATGGATTTCTCAAAATCCATTAAAAATAATTAACAAAAAATAGAGTGAAAGATTAAACCTTTATTTTTGTGCATTTTCCACTTATGGTTTTCTGTCTTCTTCTTCTTCTTGTCTTGTTCTGTACACCTTCAAAACTGCAACCCTAGGTAATCCCAGCCGCCAGACAAGGAACAAAACTGCTTCAGATCCTTTGTTTCTCTCCACTTCTCCCTTCTAATCCCTTTCAATCACGTCCTCCAAAAGAAATCTCTCACCACCTTTTCTCCACTCCTCCAATCACTCTCACCCAATCTCTCTCCTTCACGTCGGTCAAATCTCTTTCCTCTAATGTCCTTCATCTTCCACCTACTCTTCCTAGCCTTCTCTCATACGCCTAGCTACTTCTTCCCTCGGTACTCTTTCCCTTCTCTCCGTCCTTTCCTTCTTTTCTTCTTTTCTCTCACCTCTACCTACGTACTTTCCTGCCTCTCTACTCACCTGCTTCCCCTCTTCTCCCTTCGCTTCTTTCCATCTCAATCAATCTCTCCAACCTCTCTCCGCCAACCCTAGGTATTCTCTCCCCCAAAGAAAAACCTAAAAGAAAAGTTTTCTTCTCCCCACTGTTTCTTTTTCTTTTATATTCTTGGACAATCACGTGCACCCCCTATCTTTTCTCTCTCTGCCCTTCTCTTTCTCCACCTGACACACCCCTCTCTCTCACGTCCTTTCTATTTTTCTTTTTTCTTGTACGCTTTTCAATCAATCAATGCGTCAGAAAATTAGCTCCTCATATTTGTTCCTTCCAACAGATTTAAAAGAAAGTCCACGCCCCTTTTACTCTCTCTTTACTATATGTAATGATGATATCATTTCTCTTGTTTTTCTATACCACCACCTCTAGCTTTCTTAATGGTTGCGCACGTCCTTTTCGACATATTTTGTTTGTAGCTTTAGATTTTATGGAACCACCTATAAAAACATGAAAACAAAAGTATTAAAATAAAATCAAGTACTATCAAATATAAATTAGTTGGTAAAAATGTATAAATTAAGCGCCTATCAAATACCAAAGTAAAAATAACCCAAGTATATAATTGAAGTTCTATAAGAAGACAAAAAATCCGTCTATCAAAATTTAAGTTCAGCTAAAAAAGATGTAAAAATAAGAGATACGAAGTGAAGTTCAGCAACCAAAAAAAAATCGAAGCCGAAGCCAGTGTATTGATATACAACTTAAAGGTTCGGCTATGAATAAATAATTTTTTCCTAGCCGAATTTTTATTCATGTTATTCATATTCAGAAGTCGGGGTAACGAAGCTAGGCTTTGTTCAAAAATATGTTAGTCGAACTTCACTCTGCAACTTCAATTTTAGCCATATTTTGACGATTACTACTCAATTTATCAATCAAAAATGTATAAAAAGCAATAGGTTTGTAGGAAAATACCTTCTAATTTATGTATTGTAAAACTCTAGATTCTATTCTTATCTTGGAGACTCAGTTTGTGATTGAACTCAGGTGACCGTCCGGAAAATTCCTCCCCCGGTGCTATGCGCTGAAAGCTTCACTTCTTGAAAGGAAAATGTAGGTTGATTTGCCTTTGCAAGCATGATAACCGAAATGTAGTTTCCATACTGTTCTAACTCACCCTTGTTCTGCAAAGGGTGCAAGGCCATAAAATCCAATGATGATGGCTTTGGAATGCATCACCTACTTACCATCATTTTCCAGGCCTAAGTCATGCCTTGGACTAGCACATAGGCCATTGCAGACTTACTTTTATATTTTCCTTAATTCTGTTTTGACTATGCGCTGGGTACATGCACTGATCTTGCTCTTGCCAAGGGTGCAACAACCAGGCATATGCCATTCTCATCGTATAGCTTGATAGGAAGTATGAACATCCAATAAATGAAATGAAATTACCTGATCAAGTGTGGCAACAATAATTTCTTGCCTCGAACAACCAAGCCAGATGATATGAGTTACAAAAATATCGCAATCACCTCAAAATTAGATGATATGAGCGACAAGATATTACACCTTAATGCATTGCATTTCGGCTTCCTACGTACCCAACCCGTACCTTGAAGGGATCAAGCATGACCGTAGTTCATCTAAAGGGTCATTTCGAATGGGACAAGCAACTTAAGCCAATTAAAGCAAAGCCAACATCGGTGCCAAGGGTCATTTGTTTTGAAAGTATATGCTTAGGCATATAGAATCCGCGACCAACAATTTCCAACCTATGTAGCAAGGTCAAAGGCCAAGAAAATCCTAGTCCTTATAGGCCAAGGGACTTTCGCAAGGTATGCACCAGCTTGTGCATAGCTAATTTCTTTGTATGCAAATATGCATTCTCGAGTACGCAACACGAATGAATGATTCTTTCACATCATTCAAGCTTAGATTCCTCATGTAAGCTTCATAGCAACATGGATGCTTCCTTGGGTAAGCATCCTCGGGTAAGCTTTATAGCTTTATTGATGCTTCCTTGAGTAAGCATCAATTTCCAACCAACACCTTCTTCCTATATATATCTTACCAGCATTTCTACAAGTAGAGAAAAGAAAGGGAGGGACATTCATCGACTGCACACCAGTGTTGCATCCTAGAGAAAAGAAGGGGAAGGGACACTAATGCTTTAACACTATAATGCGTTCTCGGGTAAGCTACATGGGATAGTGATGCTTCCTTGGGTAAGCATCAACTTCTAACCAACACCTCCTCCCTATATATGTCTTACTAGCATTTCTACAATTAAATAAAAAGAGGGGAAGGGACATTCATCGACTGTAACTACTAGTGATGCATCCTCCAGTATGCATCACGACATAATAGTGCCTTAGCACTATGATGCTTTCTCTTGTAAGCGACATAGGACCAATAATGCTTCCTCAAGTAAGCATCAAGGCATGATAGTGCCTTAGCACTATGATGCCTTCTCGGTTAAGCAATATTGGGGCTGTGATGCTTTCTTTAGTAAGCAATATGGTAAAATGTTGCATCTCTGAGCAAGGGACAAGCCTAGCATCATAATGTCAATCTGATTTTGCAACCAAGCCAAGTGATGCATCCCTGAGTAAGCTTTACAAGCTTGAGATGAAGCTTCATCCCATGCAGTGACGCATCCTAGGGTAAGCGTCATACGAAAAATAAAGGAGTTACATTATTACACCTTTCAAAGAATTTATCCCGAAATTCAACTCAAAAACTATTGTGGACAAAACTACACCATATCAGGAATTTTGATACATATTGGTTTTCTGCTTTGAGACACACATAAATGTTGCTACCTTTGCAACGCATATATGTGTCTCAAATTGAAAATATATGTTGCTATAGTTCTGATTTTTCTGAATTAGTTAAGCAACACTTATATACGTCTTAAAATATGGTGTTCCTTTCTTTGATATATACAGGTTAGACGTGTGTAGTTACAGAACATGAGCCCATGTGTGCTTAGTGTTGTGGTGTGCTGATGGATGTGTTGCTTATGTCACAACTATCGGCCACGACATTTGTCTATGGGTTCAGGATGTGTGCTTAATGCAGCGGTGTGCTGATGGATGTGTCACATAATGTGCACCATGAATGACCTGCAACATTTGGCTATTGACCAATGATGTGTGTTTAGTGCAGCGATGTGTTGATGGATGTGTTGTTTACTGCTCACAACCAATGGGCCACAACATTTGGCTATCGACCCATGATGTATGCTTGATGCAGTAGTATAGTGATGGATGTGTCGTTACTGTTCTCAACCAACGGCCCCCAGAATTTGGTAATCAACTTATGATGTGAGCTTAAGAGTGTTCTGATGGATGTGTCGCTCATGGGGTGAGTTGATTTCCCATAAATATTTGATTCATACAGATCATTTCGAACCTCCCCTCCTGTTTTAATATTAACTACTTGAATGTTTCTGTCTCTATTGTTGTAGGATAAATAAAATATTACAATCATCTGGTAGAGGATGATGAATTACTATGATTGTTAAATTGGATTTTGGTTTGGTTTCCAGGTAACTACTACTCCCACAAACTTACCCTTTTCTTTCTAAATTCTTCAAATATTTGTTTACGTACTTTCCTTCTTCCCAAGGTATTTTCTTGTTAAAATATGCTCAATTATAAATGTCTTTTTTAATAATATCATTTCTCTAAAAGTATATTTGTGTCAATACTTTAATGATTGTTTGGGTTAACGGTTTCTTGTTTTTTTTTTTTCTTTTTCAGAGTTTTGCTGATGATGCTAGACCAAGATGAAAAGATTGTTTACTACTGCACTGAGGTTAATTTTCTTAGTCTTTTGTTCTTAACGAATAATTTTTTGTTCTACTGTACTACTGATCTAGTCCTTTGCTTCCTTATTGTTGTGATTTTGAATTATTTATTATAATAATTATAATAATTATGTATTTTTTATTCTTTCTTCTGATGCATAGTTCTCTTTTGCTTAATGAGCTAGTTTACTGTAATCAAGTATTTCTCTATTATGCATATTGTTTTGTGGGGTGCTGGCTCAGTGAGTTATGATGGTTGCGTTTAAGTGAGCTGTTGATTTGATTTGGAGCTTTATAAAACACCAAAGTCTGAAAGCACTTCGATTCTACCTCAGTGTGTGATCATGGAACCTGACACAGATCTATATTTTACCTATATCATGTGTATAGATCAATGTAATCTTTTGTTTGTGTGTTTGGGTTTAATGACCCATTTCATTTTGTTCTAATCAAGTTAATCTCATTTCCCTACCCCCTCGGCATGCAAATTCATCTTATACTTCAGATACTCATTCTCTATTTTTTTGTTGCAGGTTAATCTTATTCTATATAGCGTTTTACTGAATACCTTGCAACTAACTGACGTAGTAGTTGATGAGTGGAAGATTGACTTTACCTTGGTTCATTCTAATTGCTTAAGAGAGGTTATCATTTTGGTTAATGAAATGCATCTACGATTCAGGTAGTCATATAGGAAAGTCGCAGCCGCGCAAGCGCAACCTTCAGAGAATGATGCAGTTGTAAGTAAATTATTTGTGTTTGAGAAATTAAGTTAATAAGTTCCTACCCTGGTTGTGTAAAAAAGAAGAAGAAGGTATCTGGTATGAGTTCATTTGCCCTGAAACTTTGTATTGTATCACTAACCAGAAAATAAGTTCATGGCCCATGATATCAGTTTTCTATCTTGTTCTCTTCATGGGACTGAACCCGAACATAACTTGGATTGTTTTTCTTCATAGTTGATTCGTGTGCCTTCTAATGGTATTGTGTGTAACACAACTTTCGTAACTGTATTTGTTGCTAAAAATGGAACTGAACTTAAAAAGCTTTCAAAATGGTTGTTGCTTTATATAATTGGCTTGTTTTGACAGGTTGAAAAAGCTGCTTTCGACCGAGAGAGGTTATTGCTACTTAAGATTCCAGAACTTCAGGCTAGGTGTTTATGCCAAAATTCCCATTGACATCAACAACCAATGATTTGATGAAAAACAGTAAATAGAAAGATTTTAACTAACATTTTGATACACAGAATCCTCTTTAAAATCAATTAATGAGAAAGATTTCAATTAACCATTTATTTACAAATCAAATATCTGATCAA